>OY744528.1:69098833-69313833 GCA_963556195.1 Sepiola atlantica | reverse complement strand
GTCGTTTTTTATCTATATAATTATTAAATATTTGTAGACACTCTCATATGCATTCATCAAGTGTATATTCTAAATTCAGCTTGTCTTAATGGCGTCTCGTTGATCGTCAGCCCAAATAACAACGCATCGACTTTGGAATGAAATCATACGCGAAAAGTTACTTCTCATATATATATATATATATATATATATATATATATATATATATATATATATATATGAAGAAAAAATGGTGGTTTGAAAATCGGCCCACGTTATGTCCGATGTATGGGGAGAGTTTTCTCTGATTACCTTCTTTAATGTGAGTTTTGTATGTTTTTGACTTGCTGTTTTTTTGTTTGTTTGTCTTTTTCATCTTTCTACTTTTTTTTTTATCTCCCTTCTTTTTTGCTTTGGACCAGTGTGCTTATCTTTATTATTAAATAAAGGTCTCTGATGAGCAGGCCATTGTAAAAAAAAAGACTATATTTCTGTTTACGGGTTGTGAAACGTTCGTAAGACGAAAAAATATATGAGTATTCGTCGAACTAAAAAAAAAAATAAGCAAACAATTATGATCGTGGATTGACGTTTTTTCTTTGGTCCGTGGAATGCAACCAATCAATATATATATGCTCTGAAGCCGGAAATATAACTTCATTGAGCTTGTAATCTGAAACAATTTTGATAATATAATAAAAGATATATACTTTAAAAATATATATTCTTTATACAAACCCAGATATATATATATATATATATATATATATATATATATATATATATATATATATATATATATATATATAAAAACCTTAGAAACAGTCTACACGGATCAACCATCGTTTCGACGTTAGCACGTCTCCTCGGTAAAGTAAGTTAAGACATTAAAATTAGAAATTATCCAATCATAGATTGTTTCTAATGTGTATGTAGTTTTATTTATAAAAGCTCTACTGTGTATTGAGCATTTATTGGTTTTAAGTTTATGTTGTCAATATATTTGAACTTAATTAATTAATGTGGGTTTGTGTGTGTGTGTGTGTGTGTGTGTGTGTGTGTGTGTGTGTGTGTGTGTGTGTGTGTGTGTGTGTTTCAATACTGTCACGAAAAATTTAGCGAATAAAACACGATTTCCCGGATGAAACCATTTTAAGTGGTGAGGGGAAGCGAAAAGCTAAATAACAAGTCCCCCCTCACACTTACCCCGCCGCTTGAAAAGAAATCCTTCATTCTATAATAATAAGTTAACGGCCGGTGGGGGTTTTTTTTCATCAGAAATGATAAAAATAATAACATATGAAAACTAAATAAATGTTATGGTTTGATATGAATATTTTAGTAATATATCCAAATAAATAGCGAGTGTGAACACTTGCGAAACATTATTTTTTCCACACTAGTATTTAATAGTATCTGAATATGTGCGTACAGGATTTTCAAAAAAATATTTTAATAAGATCAAAACTGTATTTCTGATAATACCAAAACATATACACAATGAACAATATATATTAAAAATGTATGTCATTCAACCAAATGTTTCCTTCTTGCAACACATTTCTGCAAACGACTTACATTTTTCTCACATTTTTCTCACATTTTTCAACATTTCCGGAGTTATTCTGAAATTTCTTCTTCAATAAAGTACTTTAATTGATCAGTTGTTCGTAGTTTTCCCCTGAAAACTTCATTTTTTAAGAAACCCCACAAATAAAATCAGAAAACCATACTGTGCGATAATAATAACTATTTTAACACGTTCTTGTGTTGTATAAATCAAAATGGCGGTAAAGCTAAAGCAATATGGCGCCAAACAAGATGGCGGAATGAAAATGATGTAGTAATACAGCAAAATATTTTTTCCATTTTGGTGTATAAGTTTTGTTATTATGAGAAATACACTTTTGATGTTATTAAAATTTAAAAATAGATGATGACTTTTTGAAGGCCCTGTATTATCATTTCTTTATTCAAAAATGTATTTTGTCTTTCACTTAGGATGTTGATAACCTTAACGTGGTCCCTCTTGTAAGTATCCAATTTCTTTCTAGAAAGATATCGGGTAACCAATGCCAACAATGGAATCATCTGATTCATAAGATATGAATGTTATCTATATGTTATCTATATGTTATTTATATGTTACTTATATGTTATCTATATGTTATCTATATGTTATCTATATGTTATCTATATGTTATCTATATGTTATTTATATGTTATCTATATGTTATTTATATGTTATCTATATGTTATCTATATGTTATTTATATGTTATTTATATGTTATTTATATGTTATCTATATGTTATCTATATGTTATTTATATGTTATTTATATGTTATTTATATGTTATTTATATGTTATCTATATGTTATCTATATGTTATCTATATGTTATTTATATGTTATTTATATGTTATCTATATGTTATCTATATGTTATCTATATGTTATTTATATGTTATTTATATGTTATTTATATGTTATCTATATGTTATCTATATGTTATTTATATGTTATCTATATCTTATCTATATGTTATCTATATGTTATCTATATGTTATTTATATGTTATCTATATGTTATTTATATGTTATCTATATGTTATCTATATGTTATCTATATGTTATCTATATGTTATCTATATGTTATTTATATGTTATTTATATGTTATTTATATGTTATTTATATGTTATCTATATGTTATCTATATGTTATCTATATGTTATTTATATGTTATTTATATGTTATCTATATGTTATTTATATGTTATTTATATGTTATTTATATGTTATCTATATGTTATTTATATGTTATTTATATGTTATTTATATGTTATTTATATGTTATCTATATGTTATTTATATGTTATCTATATGTTATCTATATGTTATCTATATGTTATCTATATGTTATTTATATGTTATCTATATGTTATTTATATGTTATTTATATGTTATTTATATGTTATTTATATGTTATCTATATGTTATCTATATGTTATCTATATGTTATTTATATGTTATTTATATGTTATCTATATGTTATCTATATGTTATCTATATGTTATTTATATGTTATTTATATGTTATTTATATGTTATCTATATGTTATCTATATGTTATTTATATGTTATCTATATCTTATCTATATGTTATCTATATGTTATCTATATGTTATTTATATGTTATCTATATGTTATTTATATGTTATCTATATGTTATCTATATGTTATCTATATGTTATCTATATGTTATTTATATGTTATCTATATGTTATCTATATGTTATCTATATGTTATTTATATGTTATTTATATGTTATCTATATGTTATTTATATGTTATCTATATGTTATCTATATGTTATCTATATGTTATCTATATGTTATTTATATGTTATCTATATGTTATTTATATGTTATTTATATGTTATTTATATGTTATCTATATGTTATCTATATGTTATCTATATGTTATCTATATGTTATCTATATGTTATCTATATGTTATTTATATGTTATTTATATGTTATCTATATGTTATTTATATGTTATCTATATGTTATCTATATGTTATTTATATGTTATCTATATGTTATTTATATGTTATTTATATGTTATCTATATGTTATTTATATGTTATCTATATGTTATCTATATGTTATTTATATGTTATCTATATGTTATTTATATGTTATTTATATGTTATTTATATGTTATTTATATGTTATCTATATGTTATTTATATGTTATTTATATGTTATTTATATGTTATCTATATGTTATCTATATGTTATTTATATGTTATTTATATGTTATTTATATGTTATTTATATGTTATCTATATGTTATCTATATGTTATCTATATGTTATTTATATGTTATTTATATGTTATCTATATGTTATCTATATGTTATCTATATGTTATTTATATGTTATTTATATGTTATTTATATGTTATCTATATGTTATCTATATGTTATTTATATGTTATCTATATCTTATCTATATGTTATCTATATGTTATCTATATGTTATTTATATGTTATCTATATGTTATTTATATGTTATCTATATGTTATCTATATGTTATCTATATGTTATCTATATGTTATTTATATGTTATCTATATGTTATCTATATGTTATCTATATGTTATTTATATGTTATTTATATGTTATCTATATGTTATTTATATGTTATCTATATGTTATCTATATGTTATCTATATGTTATCTATATGTTATTTATATGTTATCTATATGTTATTTATATGTTATTTATATGTTATTTATATGTTATCTATATGTTATCTATATGTTATCTATATGTTATTTATATGTTATTTATATGTTATCTATATGTTATCTATATGTTATCTATATGTTATTTATATGTTATTTATATGTTATTTATATGTTATCTATATGTTATTTATATGTTATCTATATGTTATCTATATGTTATTTATATGTTATCTATATCTTATCTATATGTTATCTATATGTTATCTATATGTTATTTATATGTTATCTATATGTTATTTATATGTTATCTATATGTTATCTATATGTTATCTATATGTTATCTATATGTTATCTATATGTTATTTATATGTTATCTATATGTTATCTATATGTTATCTATATGTTATCTATATGTTATTTATATGTTATCTATATGTTATTTATATGTTATTTATATGTTATCTATATGTTATCTATATGTTATCTATATGTTATTTATATGTTATTTATATGTTATCTATATGTTATTTATATGTTATCTATATGTTATCTATATGTTATTTATATGTTATCTATATGTTATTTATATGTTATTTATATGTTATTTATATGTTATTTATATGTTATCTATATGTTATTTATATGTTATCTATATGTTATCTATATGTTATTTATATGTTATCTATATGTTATTTATATGTTATTTATATGTTATTTATATGTTATTTATATGTTATCTATATGTTATCTATATGTTATCTATATGTTATTTATATGTTATTTATATGTTATCTATATGTTATCTATATGTTATCTATATGTTATTTATATGTTATTTATATGTTATTTATATGTTATCTATATGTTATTTATATGTTATCTATATGTTATCTATATCTTATCTATATGTTATCTATATGTTATTTATATGTTATTTATATGTTATCTATATGTTATTTATATGTTATCTATATCTTATCTATATGTTGTTTATATAGTATCTATATGTTATCTATATGTTATATGTATGTTATTTATATGTTATCTATATGTTATCTATATGTTATCTATATGTTATATGTATAACATAAATAAAGAGCGAATGGTGAGAGAATTGCTGAGAGGGATGGAATGATGTAAATGATTAAAAGAGAGAAAGGGAAAAGAAGAGAGAGAGAAATGAGAGAGCAAATAAAAGAGATAGACACAGAGAAATTATGGTGAAAACATAAAGAGCGGAAGAGAGAGAAGACGGTTATTATGACATCACGAGGAGTTTCGTAAATATTTGGAAATTCCAAAATGTTTTTATAAATATTTGGAATTTTCAAATAGAGAGGGAGATAAGAAATGAGAGAGAGAGGGCAAAGAGGGAAGAAGAGAGAGAGAGAGGGGGAGAGAAGATAGACGGGAAAGAGAGAAATGGTTATATTATGACATAATAAAAGAGTTTCATAAATATTAGGAAATTTGAAAATGTTTTCATAGATATTTGAAATTTCCAAATAGAGAGAGGAACTTCTTATTCCCCTGTCTATTTGGAAATTTCAAATAAGAGAGACGGTAGAGAGTGTGCGTGTGCGTGTGCGTGTGCGCGTGTGTGTGCGTGTGCGTGTGCTATTTGTAATTCCGTCCATTCTTTATTCTTTTTATCATCTATTTAAATTATGATAAAAAATAAAGAATGGACGGAATTTCAAATAGGTTTAAAAAATCGAATTTGATGGCAATACTATTGACATCTTTTTAATACTGATTTCAAATGTTGTTCAGTACTTTTAAAAACAACTAGATCACCCGTGACCTGTTGGGTCAGTATTTGTTATGTATGTTATTAAATATTTATGAAAACCTTTTGGAAATTCTAAGTAATTATAAAAACGTTTTTGAATTTCCAAATATTTATGAAACTACTGCGGTGTCATAGTAAACCCATTCTCTCTCTTCCATTCTCTTGCTCCCTCTATCTCCCCTTCTTCTCCCTCTTCTACCACTTGTTTCCACACACACACACATATAGACACACACACACGCACACGCACACGCACACTCTCTTTCTCTCTCTCCCCCCCCCCCTCTCTCTCTCTCTCTCTCTCTCTCTCTATCACCTTCTACGCTACGTCATTTTATGTTCGTACATACGTTATCAACTTTCACACACATTAAAAAAAAATGAGATCGTCCGATCGGCAAAGATGGCGATTGCTGGTTCATGCGATATTGCTAGGGCAAAGAAATTCCAACGTTTACCATTTTAAAATGAATTGTTCCAAAATCAAATTATCTCGTCCCGTCGACGAAAACCAGTCGCATATTTTTGCTAGGCTGGGAGGATTATACAATTGTGAAAGAACTACATACAATACGTAGTTAAAGCAATATAAATTGTTTTGGACTATTAAAATAATTTTCAACGCTATTAATAATGTTTACCCATTCATTTATTTATTGTTTATTATGGCTTATGTTTGAATTGATATTTTGAAACACATAAACCTATGATGTCCCGTCATAGCTATAATTATTTCTGTTAAGGTAATGTTTTAAGCTCTATTTATAAGAAATTCAAAATATCTTCGTTAGTATAACCTCAGATTGAAGACCTCAAGGTTTTGGCTTCCATTTCCATTCATGGCATTCGCTTTATTTGTTAGGAATTTATTATTTACTATTAATGCAATATTTTCCATTTATAAAAGTAGTTAAGATCTCTGATATTTCGAAATGATATCAATTCCACAATGTATTTATTACATTTTTTAAAATTGTGACTAACGGATGGATAGACGGACAAAATCTCTATTTATATTAGATATATTTTTTTAATTGAAATCGCTCCAGACAAGTCATGAAGCCACTTGATACAAGGAGCTAAAAATACTATTACTTCAAGGTTAAAAACTAGCCAAGGATAAGTGTTAGATGGATAGATTTCGACCCAGAAACAGCAATGCTTCCCCCCCCCCCTTTGTCAGAAACATCGCTCATGGAATGTGAGGACTAAAAGACAAAATAAGGGAAGCGAGAGTTACAAAGCTGCCGAAAGTAAACCCAAGGTCCACTTTCTACTCTCTTCAAAGAAGAACGCTCTTTTAGAAGAAGATAAGAAAAACAGACCTAAGCAGTCGAAAATTTAGCAAACAATGACAGCGAAAGTGCTTCGTATTTTGAAAGATGATACGTGCAATATATTCATTGTTATTTTCAAGCCGTGTTTGCATAGAGCACGATTCTTGTCGAGTATTTTAGGAATACAACAGGAATATCGATTTCGGTTGGTCTAAAAGCGGAGGTGTTACCATAGTGCATAAAACGTGACGTTAATCTCGGACAACGTCGAACGTGAGTTTATATCTAATGCTCCATTCTATTTCTCCGGTTTCTTGTGACGCAAACATAAACAGCTAAACATTACATCGGAATCAAATTACTCACCAAAGCTATGGAAGCAAAGTATTTACTTGAATGCGCCCTGCCTTGACACAAACGTGACTCGTGCATGGAGTACTATTACCACAACTAGACTGGTGCACCAACCACTAGCCTCTCCCTCTTGGACAGAGGGATAAAAAAATTCTAACTAATAGATTCCGCACTGTCGCATCGACGCAGTGTTGCGACCCTGTGCTTTTTTTTACAAATACCACCAGGCTAAAAGAAAAACCTATCACACCTGCATATATCCTAAATCTCTACAAAGCCACCTTTCGCCCGTGCATGGAATACTGTTGCCACATCTGGGCTGGTGCACCAACCACTAGCCCCTCCCTCTTGGACAGAGTGTAAAATAAGAATTTCTAACCTAATAGAGCCCGCGATATATACAAAGTCCACAGTCAGAAAGAATAACGGTCTCGTTTTGAATTTCGCATATGCGTGGGGCTAGTCTTTTTGTACTTCCGAATAGAAGAGCGCATTCTCTTGCTCAGTAATAATTCAGGGGAGATAATTTGAATATTGTTCAATGGAGATAAATTCTGAACATTTTGAGCCTACACTACTCTTAAAGACTGCTGTAATATTCATATGCTCGGAGTCATCAGAGACCAAATGAATGCATGGGGGGCGGAGTCGGAAGTTTTTCATGCAAGAAAAATCACTTTCTTTCAATCGTTACTGAACGTTCGAAAATAATATTTTATTTAAGTCAAATTTGTTGGTTGGTTGATTGTCTATTTCTTTCTTTCATTGTCTTCTACTGAAATAGTGGCAAGAGAAGAAAGAGCGAGAGAGAGCGAGAGAGGGAGCGAGAAAGAGAGAGAGAGAGAAAGAGAGAGAGAGAAAGGGAGAGAGAGAGAAGAAATCTTTTCTTTCTTTTTTCATTTAAATTTACATTTTTTATGAGTATTTAACTTAATCATTTTTCAGAATTTTTGAGATGAGAATTGATAATTTGTACTGTTTGAATTATTCATACTACTGTTCTTATCTTGGAAGTTATTCTTACAACGTTTCGGCCGATATAACCTCCGACCTTCTTCAGGTGCGTCTTGTCAAACTCGGGTATCTTTCTGTCTAACTCGGGAATTTGTGCAGATTTTCGAACGGAACCCTTTATTTAATCCACAGTGGCAGCTTCGAACTGTCCGTAGGCCTCATGACGCTACGGATAAAAGTGCTAAGTACAATCAGACAGTCAAATTGTTGAAGGATTGAATGTTCGATTCTCAGTACGGGCGATATTATAATATAATTACGAATGACGGAATGAGAGCAAGCTACCTCCGGGGTGGGGGGTGGGGCTAAAAGAAAGAAATTCTCAGTATTTAGGTGATAAGATCTTGTTTTCAATGTTGGATAACTCCAGCTCCTCAATAAGGGACAGTTTGGATGGGATCAACAATATCTGTGTAGTCCCGTTGGCACTTTCTCATAAATAAGGAGGCTTTATGGTACAGGTAATAAACCTAAAAGAGGGGGTAATGCCAGATGGTTTTTATCGTGGGGTCTGCTTCCACGCCGGGCGTCGATAAAAATAAATAGTTCACGAAGCCGTTCTAGGATTTTGGAGATAGACAACCATGACCATATATTATTTGAAACGAAATTAACCAGAATACCTAGATGAGTTTGTTTCAATTTGAACAAAGGAGTTGGCTAGGAACAAAGTGTAGTATCTGTTCTGATGGTACGCTTCATCTTTCTGTCCTCAGTCAGTGAATGAGAGATCATGCTTGATGGGGACAATTTTAAGTTTTGTTCAAATCCAGAGTGCCCCTTTCGAGGGAGCTGGATTTTCCCCAAGGTAAAAACCGACCTTGTGTCTAACTCTGCCCTCGCGAGGGGAAAAGGTAAATAAGTACAATAATACCGTGGGGTCAGTGTTCGCGCTGGACATCCATAAAAAATAAGTACATTGCAAACTCCTACGATTTGGGGAATAGATCCCTCATAACTACATATATTCTGAAACTACATTGTAGAGAGTACTTATATATATATATATATATATATATATATATATATATATATATATATATATATATATATATATATATATATATATATATATATGGATTTTTCACTTAGAAGATAGATTATTTGCTGTTTGTGCTGGTTTGGGACTAATTTTTTTGCTGTTTTGATTAAAAGTAACACTGCTGCGGAAATCGTGCGAGATATTTTTCCAAGACATTATCTATTTTTTCCCTTTTTATCCTTTTATTCTTTTCTTCTCTTCTTAAGTGACCTCAATTAAAGCAACACCACATTGTGCATTGACGGTTGTTGTAAATCTTATTCCAGGTACTTAATTTCCCTGATGATCTGCCAAGCAAGGACCTGCTTGGTAGTGAAACACGTGTAGGAAATAACTCTTTAATTTGAAAATGATAAATAAATAATCTTTGAATGAAAAAGTCTTTTGTGGTGATGATTGGGCTCCTGAACGGAATGCGTTGGTAAGCCTTCAAAAAAATCATATATATATATATATATATATATATATATATATATATATATATATATATATATATATCCAAGAAGTATTAGTTCCCGTTTGTTTGTTCACAGAGTTCTCTTTTGGAGATAAACCACCGTAATTTATATTTTTCAAACTATATTAACTTTGTTGGGTGGATAAATAATCCGCCTGTAATATTGTAATATTTCTATGTGTAATATACACCCTCTTACCAATGGGCGTATAAAGGTCCTATACGCACGTGAGTTGATCTTCTCAACGCTGTTGTCGTCGCCATCATCACCATCGTAGCTGGGAACACCGGTTGCTTCTTCGTTCGCTGGCACAAACCACGCCGACACTTGTTTTGGTTAGTTTATAACAAGCTTTATTCCAAAAAGACAGAACAGACTTGTGTGTGTGGGTGGGGGGGAGATAGAGGGAAAATGGGATGAATAGTTTTCACTACATCAGTCGCTTTTTGCCTGCCGTCACCAGTTTGGGAAATGGCTGGTAAACATGTCTTTTCTCGTTCAAGACTTCTCGGACAATTTTAAGTTTTGTTCAAATCCAGAGTGCCCCTTTCGAGGGAGCTGGATTTTCCCCAAGGTAAAAACCGACCTTGTGTCTAACTCTGCCCTCGCGAGGGGAAAAGGTAAATAAGTACAATAATACCGTGGGGTCAGTGTTCGCGCTGGACATCCATAAAAAATAAGTACATTGCAAACTCCTACGATTTGGGGAATAGATCCCTCATAACTACATATATTCTGAAACTACATTGTAGAGAGTACTTATATATATATATATATATATATATATATATATATATATATATATATATATATGGATTTTTCACTTAGAAGATAGATTATTTGCTGTTTGTGCTGGTTTGGGACTAATTTTTTTGCTGTTTTGATTAAAAGTAACACTGCTGCGGAAATCGTGCGAGATATTTTTCCAAGACATTATCTATTTTTTCCCTTTTTATCCTTTTATTCTTTTCTTCTCTTCTTAAGTGACCTCAATTAAAGCAACACCACATTGTGTATTGACGGTTGTTGTAAATCAACATAAGAATGAGAGGGGTCCATACTGGAAGTCACGTAATTTACATAACTTGCACCCGGTGTAACTCTGGCCCCTTTGACCACTAAACTTTTCCATTCCACTGCAACACTACTACTGTTGCGTAACATATGTTAAAAGGGAGATAACTCTTTTGTATCCTAAATCAATTTCCCTTGCCAAGAGATATTTTGGAATTTTGAAGTAAGATGTATCTGCTCTTGATAGATCAGATGATGAGAAATTGAGGTTACTACCGTCTACAGTTTCGCTACAGACCATCCCTTATCATCGTAGTAATTTCTTCAGTTGTAAAATTGTTAAATAAATCATTTTAAATAGTTGATCTGTATAGAATCGTTTTCATCCATTTATTGTTTCATATTTATATCTCACCGCTTATACACCTTTACAACGAAGCAAAACTGAAACTCGATTCCTATCTGTCAACATCGCCATCAGATTTTGAAGCATGAGTTATCTACCCTTGATGAGAGAGGTAGGTAAAATTTATCTGCCTTTGACAGATCACATGATCATAACAGAGAGGGAAATTCAAAATGAAGAAGTCTACCGAAATCGGATTAACGACAGACAATTCATTCCTCTTCGTCATAAAAATTTCTTCAGTTCTAAAATTGTTAAAGAAATCGTTTATATTGTTGATCTCCATAGAACCGTTTTCATCCATTTATTTCTTCATATTTGTATCTTACCACTCACACACATCTTCATGACTGGAATTTATTTGTACCAAACATGATTGGATTACAGAAAGCATTCATTATTATTGTATAAATTTGTTTTGATCTACTGATATATATTTTAAGTACTGGTAATTTATGCCCGCGTACCAAGTAACAAAACTAGTATTCCATTAAACTAATTTGATGTATTCAATTTTCATTAATTTATCATTTTTGAAATTCGTAACATCTAGACATATATATATACATATATATATATATATATATATATATATATATATATATATATATATATATATATATATATATATATATATATATATATATATATATATACTTTTATTATCTCTATTTATATAAAGTTAGATATGCGTATGTTTATTGTACATTTGTATGTACAAGATTCACGCCTAAACTAATTAATCGATCATTATGAATTTAGAGGTAAGACTAGGCGTAATAATTCGTAATGTGGTTATATTTAGTTTTATTTAGTTTTATGGAAATGGGGTAAAAAGAAGGTGGCAATCCTTCGTGAATATACAAATACCTCCAGTGTTTGACATCAATTAATAAATATCTGTAAATTTCAGTTAGTTTGAAGTATATCAAAGGGTTTGTTGGGGGCATAATATGGGCACAATTTCCAATTTGAAAATTTAAATATATCAGATTTGCATTGAATTTGATCCCTCGTCATTGGACACCAATTAAGCAAGATTCTCTGAATTTCAATTTCTTACTAATATCCGTTAAGCTTAAGCTTTAAATTTGAGACATCAAAATTGGAATAAAGATTTCTAGACATCAGGTTAAATCTTCGCAAGAGGACATAAAAGTGGTGCAAAACTATTTAATTAATTTTAACTTTACTTGTACAGGATTCTTCTAGTTAACCTATATATTTCTCATTGTTTGACAATTAAAACCTAATTTTCCAGTTGATCAGATTATTTTAATCGCAGACTAGAATTGATTCACGTGTTTATTTATATTATTATTTCAGACTGGATTTAGTAATAGAGTCGATATATCATAAATAACTGACATGAATTTCTTGTTTTATACAAAATTTAACCTGTGACGTCGTCGTCCACCCACTTGATTATCCACTTCTTTGTTCGGCTTATTTATGACTGACAAGGAGGATATTTATGATTCCAGTTTATGAGCTTTTCTCCTCATAAAAATGTCAGCGTCAAGTTGACACCATGCGCACTCGACTCCTTATCAGTTTAGCTCCAATTTCTAAGACATCCGACATTTGGGTCATAAAGATATCAACGTGCTGTAAATCGCAAGTCATGTGAAAATCATAACATCATAGTCGATCATTGCGAAATATATCGCACAATGTCGGGTAAAATCCAGCTCCCTAAAAAAGGGGGCACTCTGGATTACCTCGGTCTAGGAAGATTGCTTATTCACTGACCATCGACAGAACAGATGAAGTGTAGTATCAGAACAGATACGACACTTTTCTCTTAGCCAGTTTGTTCTCTATTTACTTGTCTCCTCACGAGGGCAGAGTTAGACACAGGGTCGGTTTTTATGTGGGTAAAATCCAACTGCCCAAAAACGGGCACTCTGGATTAGGACAAAAATTTAAATTGCCTCAGTCTAGAAAGAGTTCTCCTTCACTGGCCGAGGACAGAAAAGATGAAGTGTAGTATCAAAACAGATACTACACTTTGCTCCTAGTCATTGTGTCTTTCTTTGTATTTTTAGGGCGTTTCGTTACAAAAACTTTGGCTGAATCTCAGTGTTAGTAATATTCACCATGCTTACCACCGCAGAAACGTTAGACAAGGCGTCATTTTGTAGTGGAGGATCCAGCTCCCTCTAAATTAATGCGCAAAATTAATCGTGCCCAGACTCGTTAGCATTCCCCGGTAGAGGTACCACAGGCGACCGGTGTTAATGCCTTGGAGGTGCTAATGCATTGGAACAATACTTCACTCCGATTCAAGGGCGAATTCCCTGTTCCGTGTTAGTAAGTTTTCGGTAGAAAATCTTAAAACAATCACAGATAATTAGAATTATTAAACCCTAAATGCCCCTCCCCCGAAAGGTTTCCCCGGGAATAAACGAGGACCCATACGCACTCCTTCTAACTCTACCATTTTTATTTATGTTTTTTTTTTTTTTTAAGCTATAAATCTCGGCGAATGAGAAATACCCTTCACCCCTATTCCCTGTTGTCAGTTGCTCTTGTCGATTGATTCGAGTGTAGGAGACGAATAAAGAAAGACAAAAACGAAGCATCTACATAACAGTACTATTAAAAAGTTATGGTGTTTTGGGGCTCGGTCTCTTTGTACGCAAATAGAAACATGTGATTGGCTGACAAAAAAAGAATAGGCAGAGTTCACATTACTAAGGCAGTAGTTTTTACGATATCAACATCCGGGTACGAGTCTAAAGGATTTTTTTTTTAACCGGATACGCGTTTTATAAATTTAAAGAAATTAACATGATATAAAAATATTACATTAACTTTTTAAAACTAAGTGACCTTTTCTTTTCTTTTCTTTTTATCCGCAAAAAAGGTAGACATAAAGGATATACAGCATTAGTTTAAACGAGTTATTTTAGCTTAAAGACATATTTTTTTAATGATTTTTGCCAATAAAAACAACACGTAAATACATTCATTGTAGTTACTTACTCTCTCATGAAAATACTAAGTAGCATATTTTTCCATGTAATTTCACAAATAGTTTCCATTCGTACTAGCTATAATTCGGTAGAAGCTAGGTAAAGGTGGAAATTGACATACTCAGGTACTGTGCCAACACTGTTCAAGGAGCAGGTATAAACTCGCAAAATAAAATAAGGTAAAATGTCGTATCTGCTGTTTATGGATGTTCGGCGCGAACGCAGACCCCACAATATCATTGTATAAAACACTAATAGAGAATTAATATCAACATTGGATTCCTCGCACGATTTTACTTTAGAAAAGTTGTCTTTATTCTTGGTATATTTATTATTTAAAAATTGTATTATTAGACAGAGAAAAGGAAATACCACACGCATGTTACATTTCACAAATTTTGAGATATTTGACTTCATGAGATATCTCCAGTATTTCTTAAATTTAACAGGATATGCTGACTAGTTATCTATTATAAAAAACGAAAGTCGTAATTTTGTTTGTGTGTCCGGCTATAAGTCAGAAAATACACAAGATACACTTAGAAACCTACATTATCGAATTCAGTGTGACCTCGACCTGGTTATGATAAAAAAAATACTCTAATATTCTTGGGATAACCAAGTCACAAATTAATGGAGGATGGGGGGGGGGGGATAAAAGTAATTTACTTTTTTCATTCTTACTAGTAGCTGCTCCAAAAACAACACTGAAACGAGATCAGTCAGCTTCTTTTTCCTTCTTGATTTCTTTCGCCCCTTTTTCTTTCTTTCTATTATATTGAATCAGTTGCCAAAGAAAGAAAGGAAGAGATGGTGCAGTCGACGGGAGAAGTAGAGAGTGGGAGGTAGATAAATAGAAAGAGAGGGGGGGGAGAGATATTGGGTAGTAACAAGACAGGTAGGGAGGGAGATAGATATATAGATAAAAAGAGAGAGAGAGAAAGAGATGAGGCAGTCGATGGGAGAGAGCGAGTGGGAGAGAGAGAGATGAGACAGTCGACGAGAGAGGTAGAGAGTGGGATATATATATATATATATATATATATATATATATATTTATATATATATATATATATATATATATATATATATATATATATATATATACAGAGAGACGGAGGGGGGGATAGAGATGAGGGCTTCGACGGGAGATAGATAGATAGATAGATAGATAGATAGATAGATAAGTAGATAGATAGATAGATAGATAGATCGATCGAGGGAGGGAGGGAGAGATAGATAGATAGATAGATAGATAGATAGATAGATAGATAGATAGATAGATAGATAGATAGATAGATCGAGGGAGGGAGGGAGGGAGGGAGAGATAGATAGATAGAGATAGGGCAGTCGACGGGAAAGTGAGAGAGTGGGAGATAGATTGATAGATAGATAAAGAGAGAGAGATGGGGCAGTCGACGGGAGGAGTGGGAGGTAGTAAGAGGGAGAGAGAGGGGGGAGAGAGGAAGAGAGAGAAAGATATGGGGCAGTCGACGGGAGAGTTAGAAAGTGGGAGATAAATGAATAAAGAGAGAGAGAGAGAAGGGGAGGGGCTAAAAATATGTTACACACATTTTAACTCTTCTATTTTGTTATTTTTTCACTAATGAGTCATCACTTATCACGGCTAACAAAATACTCGAGGATAACTGTTAATGAGATGGATGGATCAACAGCTGAGTGATAATGAATGCGATGAGAGGATTGAAAATCTCCACATACCACACACTCAAGAACACAGCCGACCCCGAAAAGAGCAATTATTCCCTTTTTTCCAATGTTCATAAAGGACAAACTAGGGAGGAAGCGAGAATTACTAGGCTGACGAAAGTAAATCTATGGTTCACTTTCTACTCTGCATATTATCCATACCCCCGGGCAACGTCGGATAGCCCTGTTAGCAAACATATAAGAAAATGAGCTCCTTACAACTCATTAAACATGTTTAAATGAACGCTGTGTATCCTTTATATTTTTATTTGGCTGGATAAACAATTATCACATTTTCCCCCCTTTCTGTCTCTATATACTTAGCTCTCCACGAGGGCAGAGTAAGACATAAGGTTGGCTTTTAATATGGGGAAAATCCAGCTGCCCCCAAAAAGGGGCACTCTGGATTGGGCCCAAAATAAAAATTGCCTCAGTCTAGACGGATTTCTCCTTCACTGACCGACGAGAGAAATGATGAAGTGAATGAGGTATGTTGGTAACTGAAACTAGTTTAAAGAATAGACCAAAGAGAACGACACACGCCTCCCATCCCACCAAACCCAACATTGGCCTTGTGCCATATCTTCACGTTTTAATGTAAAATATAATGTTTCATGTAAAATGTCAAGATAAATAAAGAACAGATACTACACTTTGCTGATAACCAAAAGGCCCTTGCGCATCAATCTATTATTATACTAAAGCTGAGTTAATCACGTTTGTTCCCCTAATACTTTTCCAATATGTTTTAATCACACGAAATACATACAAATATATATCTTAGTTTTGGAATTGAGTTATATTTGACAAACGAAATCTATTTTAATTGTTCTAATTAGCCGCAATTTGCAATTAATTCACATAGTGACTCTAATATATCTAATCTATTAGGATCGAAGTAAGTATTTTCACTTTCAACCACCCCTCTATTTATATGGCGTAAATATATTGAGTACTATTTGTTTGCGATTGTTATTTTTTTTATTATTATACTATAGCTGAGTAAATCAACTTTTGTTTCCCTAAGACTTTCCGGTGCTCTTTCAATATGTGATCTACCGAATGGTTACTAATCCAACATGTGATCTGTTATGATGTTACACTTAGTCTATTCTGCCCTCAGTCAGCGAAGGAGAAGTCCTTCTATATTGAAAAAATTTTAATTTTTGTTCCAATCCAGAGTGCCTCTTTTTGGAGAGGTGGATTTTCTCCCACATTAAAAATCGACCTTGTGTCTAACTTTGGCCGCGTGGGAAGCAAGTAAATAGGCATTCCCCATTATCTACCCATTAAACTGGCGAACTAGCTATCTGTATTAACGGAGGCAACCAAACAATCAACAACAGTTTACTTTGAACTATCCACTTGAAATATTACATTTTATATTGAATTCTATCCATACTATGTGAGCTCACGCTAAGTTTGTGAGATTGTAGTGGAACGATAAAAATCATAAGTTTGCGAACGATGAAAGATTTTGATCAAATATTACGCTCAGTATCATCTGGATAAATACTGTTATAGAACGATGCGAGGTACCTCCAAACATATGCTTCAATCACATTTTGATGAATACTGTTATAGAACGATGCGAGGTACCGCTAAACATATGCTTCATTAACATTTTGATGAATACTGTTATTGAACGATGCGAGGTACCTCCAAACATATGCTTCAATCACATTTTGATGAATACTGTTATAGAACGATGCGAGGCACCTCCAAACATATGCTTCAATCACATTTTTATAAATACTGTTATAGAACGATGCGAGGTACCTCCAAACATATGCTTCAATCACATTTTGATAAATATTGTTATAGAACGATGCGAGGCACCGCTAAACATATGCTTCATTCACATTTTTATGAATACTTTTATAGAATGATGCGAGGCACCGCTAAACATATGCTTCATTAACATTTTGATGAATACTGTTATAGAACGATGCTAGGTACCGCTAAACATATGCTTCAATCACATTTTGATAAATATTGTTATAGAACGATGCGAGGCACCGCTAAACATATGCTTCATTCACATTTTTATGAATACTTTTATAGAATGATGCGAGGCACCGCTAAACATATGCTTCATTAACATTTTGATGAATACTGTTATAGAACGATGCGAGGCACCGCTAAACATATGCTTCATTCACATTTTGATGAATATTGTTATAGAACGATGCGAGGTACCTCCAAACATATGCTTCAATCACATTTTTATGAATATTGTTATAGAACGATGCGAGGTACCTCCAAACATATGCTTCAATCACATTTTGATAAATATTGTTATAGAACGATGCGAGGTACCTCCAAACATATGCTTCAATCACATTTTGATGAATACTGTTATAAAACGATGCTAGGTACCGCTAAACATATGCTTCAATCACATTTTGATAAATATTGTTATAGAACGATGCGAGGCACCGCTAAACATATGCTTCAATCACATTTTTATGAATACTGTTATAGAACGATGCGAGGTACCTCCAAACATATGTTTCAATCACATTTTGATGAATACTGTTATAAAACGATGCTAGGTACCGCTAAACATATGCTTCAATTATATTTTTATGAATACTGTTATAGAACGATGGGAGGTACAGCTAAACACATGCTTCAGTCGTATCTGGATGAATACTGTTATAGAACGATGAAAAGTATCGCTTAACATATGCTTTAGTCACATGAATAGTAGATCAATATTTGATTACAAACCTTCGGTAGATCGCATATTTGAGAGCACCGACTTATCTCTATATTTTTGGTCCCCCGATTTATAAAATCAGGGGACCTATGTTTTGAGGCATTTCCGTCCGTCCGTCCGTCCGTCCGTCCGGATTTTTCTCAGCAACCATCCATTGAATTTCTCTGAAATTTTGCATGAAATTGTAACTTTTGTCGGGTTAGAAAATGACATTCTCCGATTTTTGAAAAAAAATCTGGTTAGCCCCCCAGGGGGTAAAAAGGCCCCAAAATGGCAAAAAATGACATTTTTTGCCTCATAACTTTTCATCCATCCATTCAATTTCTCTTAAACTTGGCAAAAATATGGAGGCAATTGTTCCTAAATAAGTATCGCTGACTTTGGAAAAAATCTAGCTCGTGCCTCCAGGGGGTCAAAAGGCCCCAAAATGGCAAAAAATGACCCTTTTCTCCCATAACGTTTGATCCATCCATTCAATTTTTCTGAAACTTGGCCAACATGTAGAGGCAATTGTTCTGGATATAAAATGAGCATCCTTGACTTCAGAAAAATTCTGGTTCGCGCCCCAGTGGGTCAAAAATGCCCCAAATTGCCCAAATTTATTGCATTTTACACTCGTCACATCGAGTCACATACAGAGGAGGACCACGCATGCGCGGCATGTTTAAAACAAATTTCTTTCCGCCTGGATATAGTACAAAATCGACTTCGCAATCTAGTGGGAGTTGATCTCTTCTCTTTCTCTGCAGCCTATTTCTCATGGAAGACACGTCGTTAGTCTTTCTCTACTCTATCGCATTTTCCATGGTAGGTGTTCGACTCAGCTCTAATTTCTGCCCCCCCCCTCCGCCCTTGTAAAACATTCACAGGAAAAACTCGTTTCTACGACCAGTGCAAAGAACCTTCGTTTCCCTCTCTACGTACCTAAAACCAAACGCAACTTCAATGAAAAGAGTTTCTTTCAAAGAACATCCCGTCTCTGGAACACGCTGCCGCGGGACTTCTTCCCTACAGACTACAACAAGTCCAATCTTAACAAATGTTTATTGAGTCGTCATCTTAAGTAATCAAATTTGGTCCATTTCGTCTATCGTTTAAAATCCTCTCATAGTACTGTTTATCATCCAACTGACAATCTCATTAACTTTATACTCGCGTGGCTTTTAGCCTTACTAAGTTGTGATTCTATTAGTATATAAAAAATACGTGCTAAAATATTCCTTAGTTTTGGGATTGATTGATGTTTAAAATAAATTCCATTTTAATTTTTCTGATTAGCCTTAATTTGCAATTAACTTACCAAGTGACGCATCTCTTATTAAGTTACTGTCTATCACTCTCACCCTCTCTCGCTATATCTTGTTTGACCCCTGTTCTTATTTTATACCCCCCCCCCTCTCTCTCTCTCTCTCTCTCTCTCTCTCTCTCTCTCTCTCTCTCTGTGTATTAACATTCAAAGATCATAAAAACAGAAAGAATAAAAAGATTAGGGATAAGCCATTATAAACAAAAGGGAATGACACCACCGTAGTAAAACTAGTTAACCTGTAGCCGAGAGGTAAATAGAGAAAAAAGATAAAGAGGGGGAAGGGAGAGGGATATAACGAGCGGGAAGCGACTAATTTGGGGATTATTGTCTTTTTATTAGTTTTATATTTAACTTGCTTTGCAAATTCACTTTTCCTGATTCAAACAATTTAACCCTAGCTGAATGGGTGACACAACGGATAACATTTTTTCTCTCGTTTATTTATATAATTTGTCAAACCAAGAGAAAAGTGTAGTATCTGTTCTTATATCACACTTCATCTTTTATGACCTCGGTCAGTGAAGGAGAAATCTTTCTGGACTGAGGTAATTTTAATTTTTGTCCCAATACAGAGTGACCCATTTTGGAGAGAGCTGGATTTATCCACATTAAAAGCCAACATTGTGTCTACCCCTGCCCTCGCGGGGAGGCAAGAAAATATGGACTCTTAATCTGTGATATTTGTTTTTTTTTTTGTTTTTTTTTGTATTCGATTTTAACTCTCTCTCTCTCTCTCTCTCTCTCTCTCTCTCCCTTTCTCCCTCTCTCTCTCCCTCTCTCTCTCTCTCTCTCTCTCTCTTTCTCCTTCTCTCTCTCCCTCTCCCTCTCTCTCTCCCTCTCCCTCTCTCTCTCTCTCTCCCTCTCTCTCTCATGGTTAAAATACATTTCCTTTCTCTTTTTATTTCCTTTTGTTGCGATTACTCGTGTCGATCATTTTGATAATATCGATCGGATACTACAACAGCTGCTCCTGCTGCTGCTACGAATTCTTTTCGATACACTTCATTTATGGCAACGATGTGAGGGAACAGAATGGGTCCGAAGTCGAATGCACTATCGCTGATTGGTTGAATCTCGGGTGGCCGGCGTGGTCACGTGAGATAGTCACGCTGCGTGCGAACGGTTCACTGAGCCGTCACGGCGTCGCTTTCCGAACGCTAGGGAAGACGACGGCGGGTCGGGCTAGGGAAAGGGCGTTACTCGGGTGTGCGCGCCATGCGTGCATGTGTGCGCGCGTTATCAAATTTGGTGCGCCAATGTGCGTCTCTTTCAAATGGGCCGATCTGCATGTATAGGCGAATATGCTGCACAAAGATACGTGAAATGCGATGTGTCAATGCTCAGATATGTCGACGAATGTACGCATTGAAACATGCCAGTCATCATCGCCGATCCATAATAATGGACCCTGCAACGCATTAATCAAAATACGACATGTTGGTTGGCTGTGTCGGGTTTTACGGTGTGGGGATTATAAGATTTTATTATCCGTCTACGTTGCGTGGAGGGGAAAACAGCTATCTACCCACTTTAAGGAAACGCGAGGGTTAATAGATTTTAGAGGTCGGTAGGGAGAAACTCTGCAAATGAAATAATATTCTGAAACACGAAGGAAATAGAATGTATGGTGCGAGGGAGAATAGGAAACATGTTTAACATTATTAAACTCATATTTATTTAGAATAAGGTGCATATGAGAAAATATGAATGTGTATCAAAGGGAGTTGATGGTAAGAGTTGGTCGTTGTATTTGATTATGCCTTGTTGAGTTTGTGCGTGAGAAGTTGTGTGTGTGTGTGTGTGTGTGTGTGTGTGTGTGTGTGTGTGTGTGTGTGTGTGTGTGTGTGTGTGTGTGTACAAAGTGGATCGAAGTGAGTGCTGAGCATGAATAATGTTTTAAAGTCACATTTGTTTTTACTTATGAGTCACCGTATATCAAGGCGAAAAGCCATTTGAGGGTAAGGGTTAATGAGATGGGATAATTGCCAGTTGAAATATTATTATGCGAATATTGAATATGATTAATGGAGAGAACTTTGATTATGAACAGTTTATGACAAGTATTTGTTGTAGTCTCCGGGGAAGCAATGCTGTGGTAATTTGTTCCACGGACGAGAAACCCTTGCAAAGAACTCTTCTCGTGGAAATCATGCCTGACATATAGGAAAGAAGAAAAGTTCTTTTTCGTTGCAGTAGGAAGACGAATTCTTGCTGTAAATGTCTTACAGGGACTGAACCAGAGATTGAAGCTCAGTTGAGCACCTTTCATGGAAATAACGATGTATGGAAATACTAGCATCGTCTCATGTGAGAAAGGGGCTGTAAAGAACAGAAGAGATCATCTCCCACTAGATTTCGAAGTCGACTTTCTACTCTGAAAAGAAATACAAAAAAAGAAGGGAAAGAAAGTAAATATTATTGGGAATTTCTTTCAGAATTCATTTCGGGCGGGAATGTCTGTCTGACTTGCTGTTTGCTTTCCAGTGTAAGTCTTTCTAATGTTTTGTTTTTTTTTTTCAATAGTATAATTAAAGACTTAAGTATCGCGAATTGAAAAAAAAACGCGATTCATTTCTGATGACCTAAAGAAGAAAAATACCAACCGTTGACTTTTAAAAGCGACATTCACCCTAAGCGGATTGAGTCGGCTTCCTCCGAAGCAGGAAGTTTCTAGTGAATATCAAATTACCAAGCGGTCCTCACTCGCATGTATATCCCGGTCAGTTATATTTTGCAGTTCTTGCAGGGAGATGTCGACGTCCTCCCACATACAGCGCCTGGTAGCCGTATGTCAACGTGATTATACGACATAACCGTTGGTTTTGCTTTTTATCTTCTTCCTTTGATTTCGTTGCTTTCGGTATTTGGGAGTTATGTGGGGAACTAGATATTAAAAAAATGACGCCGGACTTTATAACATCAAAGACGTTAGCAGAAATGAAATGGTTAAAAATGAAATTGAAAGAGAACGATCGTCGTTCACATCGACATCTTACACGATTTCACCCCCAAAACGATCTTTCCATTTATACTGCTTGCATAAATAAGAATGAAAGAAAACGTCTCAAGCTGGACAGTTTTTTTTTTTTTTTAATCTGAATAAAAATAACGTATAAATCGATTTAGAAAGCAGAAAAGAAAAAACGTCTCATTATGGAAATAGATCTAAATTCTCCCTTACCTTATGCGTCGAGCAGAATTTTGTGTGACGGGATAGATATGTATATTGACGAATAAAAACACATTGCGCTTTATTATAGAATGGACGATTTCATCGGTTTCACCAGTATAAATGGTATCTTCACCACCATGGAATAACGCTTCTTCACCTCTTATTTATAGCAGCCTGGAGAATCTTTTGCCAATAATTCTGACAAACAAGGATTTGTCTTTAAGCTCTTGGCAGACAATTCTTTGTCAGAATGAGGTAAGATTCGGTTCGGTCATAGGAGCTAATCCCCCAGGCATTACCCACTCATTCGGCAGGAAAGGTTGATTAATTGCCGGTTGCCTGAAGCGCCCCTACTGGTAAATTCCGATGGTTCGTTCACAGTTATTTTTGTACCTTTCCACAGTGCCCCTTCGGAGAAGCTGGCGCCCTCATTTGCATCATATATTGCCGTTGTCAGAAGCAGCAGCAACAGCAACAGCAACAGCAACAGCGAATGTTGCTTTTTAAGTAGCGACTCTCAATTGGACAAAATCTTCAATCAGCAATTTCTTTCAGCCAACTACAGTCGCAAAAATATTCGCTGCGAATTCTATATAAAATTCTATATAAAAACCCAAACTATTTTTCGGTATTTTCTATCCAGACTCAACATACGTGCGTAAGTCACAATCCAGCCTCGGCCTTTTGGAACCAAAAGCATCGGCAGACGCAACAAGAACAACTAAACACAGCGACCGCATATACATACACCTCATCGAACTCACGTAAACAGAAGTTCATGCACACACTCTCATTGACAAAATAGAGGTAAGTTAATACACATGTACACATCTACAATGTCTATCCATTTTATACACACTGTGATATGTAAACTCATACGTCTACAAAAAGTCTCCTTACAGAAAACCACTCTCGTTCTTGGGACATTCATTGGAAACTCTTTATTTGTCGTTGTCTTAACAAGTTGTCAATAAACATTATTTATTTTTGTATGAATAAACTTTGTCATTCTTTCTTTTGATAGGATATTTTCTTGTACAGGATTGTATCAGCTTTTTGGCTGGAATCATAAAAATATTAGGTTCTTAAGCGGGAGGCCATCATCTCAAGCTATGTCTCCTCCTTTCAGGGAAGAGAAATAAGTTTATTGCATATCGTTTGGGGCGCCATCACCGGAGAATGCCGACAGGTTTGACAACAGCTGTCCAAAATGGTGTCTTTTCATAGGGGGGGGGCGTACTATTCACTTGAAACTAGATCTTGGGCCCCACCATGCATCCGTAGTGGAGTCTTATAAATATCAGCTTATCAAACTGACCCTAACCCTAACCCTAACCCTAACCAAAACTAACTCCCTCGTTGCTCGTTAGAAATTAACAACACTTTATTCCACCAACGAATGTACAATCTCTGTCAAAAATGAGAAGAAAAAAATGTCTCGTGAGTGTTTGCACTAATATTTATATAAAATAACGTCTCAATTGGTGAAGTTTAAAATAAGAAAAAAACGTATCAATCGGTATAGAAAGAAGAATATAACAAAAGCAAGAAAACGTCTCATTATAGAAATAGAGTAGAGGATTTCTTTTCGAATTAATTTTAGATGGCGGCGGTTATCTGAATTGCTATTTGCTGTCTCCCTTTCCCCAAACACTTGAAATCTTACATTTATTGCCCCGTTTAGAGCGCTACTAAAACCACCTAAATAAAATTAAGGATACCTCCAGAGCACTATTAAAACCATCATTTCCGAGTTTCTTACCCCCTCCCTAGTCCCAGGAGAAACTTAAGAAGCATTAAATAATTTTGAAAGAAAATGCCGAGTAGAAAGAATACATTGAAATTATAGTGTTTTATTTCCAAATCATAGCTGAAAAACTCGACCCCCCTGACGAAATCTGCTTCCATTATCTTCCCCGGTTAATTTTACATGCGAATGCACAAGATTTTATGTAGATTATCTACCCTTTTTTCTATAAGGCACACACAAACACACCACACATGCACACAGATATTCAGTTATATATATATATATATATATATATATATATATATATATATATATATATATATATATATATATATACGCCAAGGTGTTAAAGATGACAGTTTCAAAGTAGTGTCAAGTCCAAGCGATGTGTTCTGCTTGGTTGACGCGTATTTGCACGAAGAAATTGGTCACATTTTATGAAGAATCATCCACATGTATGAATATTTTTATTAGAAATTGAAAACCAAAACAATAATGTACTTTTAAAATGAATAAAATCATTTATTGTTTTTTTTAACGCTAAAGCCTTTCGATAAATATATCTTTTTCAAAGCAATTTTTTAAAAAAAGTTCTTTATTTTGCTAATATTAACTCCGGGAGGGGGGGGCGGAGCGAACCTCCTGTGGAGACAGAAAAAATGTACCTCAAAATGTTAAAGACGACAGATTCAAAGTAAAGTCAAGTCTGGGCGAGGTGTTATGCGTGGTTGGCGCGTACTTGAATAAAGAAATTGTTCACATCTTATGAAGAATTATCCATGTGTATGAATATTCTATATTAGAAATTAAAAACCGAAACAATAATGCAACTTTAAAATGAATTTTAAAAAAATTCTACATAAAGACGGCATACGAGCCGATTTTTATCTTTGAACTCGTTTAGAAACCGTCTGTTGTTTTTATTCATAGGCTAATAATTTTGGCACTGCTGTAGAGACTCTCCCTTCTTTTGGATCGCGAACCAAATAAGACTCGTGTGACTCTTTTTCAATCTCCTCTGAACAACACATCATCGCAACTTCGGTAAATCAGAAATTCATTTTTTGTGGCATCAGCCGGCACCCACGCTGTCCGTGTCCATGGCGAAACGTTAAGTGCAAATGTTAAAAAAAAAAACTTGGCATATATCTCGTTTCAACTCTGAAAAATAGTTTTTTAAATGCACGTAACCTTTTCGCTAATGACCGCTACCAACAATGCAATTCTTCAGAATCGCGTTCAAAGACCATAACGAAACTTAGAAATATTTCAAAATGCAAAATAATTAAAGAAAAAAGGAATTCGTTTCGATCCGGTAAAGCCATTTGCCGTTTTACAGAAACGTAAAGAAACGCAGCGTCAACAAGAAGTTTTTTTTAAGAACGCAAACATGCTGAGATTTTTTTTCATAACTTGACCTCATATTCAAAATTATATTTTTAACTTTCTTTCAAGGTAAACATTGTAAATATGACGATGTTTGATTTTTTCCTAAGAAACCTTCTGACCAGCAATATACCTCCATACGGGCAACACCTGGTAGCCCTGCCAGTATTCATATAAAATAAGTGAAGATAAAAAAGAAAGAAAGCAAGAACGGAAGAAAAGTGTAAGAAAAAAGGTCGATGAAAATATCCTATAGCCGTAATACGGTCATAATGATGGTCCAAATTTCAGAAGGAACTCCTTTTCACCCTACACCGTAACAACACTGGCAAAATTACCAACATTAATGCTTTCTCTCAGCTGCCCAAAAGTCGACTCGCATTCTGCTTTTCATCCATCGTTTTAACGTCAGTTAGTCTCTACACATACAAATTAGTTGCTCGCGCATACAAATTAGTTCCAACTGTAACAATCTTCAATTATGAACACGAGTTGTATTCTCTCTGAAAATGGCCATCCGACACGCAAAACATCTGATACGCTTTGAAGCTGGTAACTGTTCGCCCATTCTTACATAGAGCTACTGGAATCCATGTAAATGGTTTAATCAGCAGCTCTGAAAGTTAGTTAATTCCAGCATTGTACATAAGAATACAAAATGACATACTTGTCCTTGTTCGGGCCGAGTAGCAATGGCAAATACGACCTTATCCTTACATGTAATTGGATGATGTCTAACTACCACTAAAATAAAAACCTGCCCAACATAAATATAAAACTGTCTGTATAAAGAACCTGTTTGTCGTGTTATACTATAGTGCACCATAGCACGTCACTAAGAAGAAGCTTTTGATCTGTTGTTGTTTTATTGTTAGTTAACAAAAGACATAAAAAGAAAAGACGTACAATTATTATCTTTTGGGGTTTAAAGTTTTTACTATTGTATCATAGGATGTTATCAATAAAACGTGTGTAATTTAGATTCTTAAATTTGTTAAGGAATTCAACATCCGAGAGATTTTCCGTAGTTTTCATTCTTTAACAAACAATTCCCCCTTTTTAATTTTTATAGTTTCAAGTCTTTTTCGTCAAAAAACTTGTGACTAAATTACGTCTCCTGTGGAATCATGTTACACTAGGCCGTGACCTTTCCTAATTTGGCTCATAGCCCTAGAAAAACTGCAAAACACACGCATCTATAAAACTATGGTAACCTACACTAAAGAACCTTACAGTGCAGTTCCTATTTGGATCTGAATTCAAAATCATTGCACTTGGTAGATATCTGTGCTATGCAATCACCCCGGAGGTATTGTTTTTTAAAGAAAAATTTCACAAACAAGCAATAGTAAATACTGAGAAAATGTTGAAACAAACAAACAAATGGGTAAATTCTTTTAGTCTGCCATACTGAAATATTTTGCAACAGCACTCTGTAGTGAAATTCCATTCGGTGTGTCTAGACGAACCCTGAGTATTTGCGGGCTGGCATCAATCAGCGGGTTAGATGTTGAACGGGTAGATCATCTAGTATAACTTTAATTTAGTTAGTTGAGAATAACAGGAAATAGGACCGACGAGAGGTCAGCAGTGGTCAACTCACTAAACTCGGGTTTAAAATTACTTGGATTGTGGCAATGTATTAAAAACGTATATGACGTAACATGGCTCAACGAGAGGGGGTGATGGCAAGTAGCAGTTTGTTTTGAAGCAAGGCGTCGAATGTACAATGATATGGGATGACTAGATATAACTAATTGGTGACTTCGATTTGTCTTTCTCTCCTAATCCCCCTCTCTTTCTCTCTCGCTCTCTCTCTCTCCCTCTCTCTGTCTTTCTCCCACTAGTTAGTAATTTGGAACGAAAATCACGTCGAATAAATGACTATCTTTCTACAATCAGAATTGAGTTAAAAATAAGAAAACAAATTAGTATTAGCAAAATAAAAACAAGAAAAGAAATCTGCAAAAATCAGAAAATAAATTAATATTTACAACATAAAAATTTTAAATAAAAAAGAATTCCGCAAAAATCAGAAAACAAATGAATTTGCACATGAATTCAAAATCATTGCATTTGGTAGATATCTGTGCACGGTGGGTTATTTTTTCCCCGCCGCCGCTGCGATGAACAGACAAAGTTATTCGATAAAATCTGGCGGATATTTTTGGGAGCTAACCGCTTCAATATACCTGAGATTCTCGTCTGTACGGCGTTCCTACTTCTTTACATCTCCTCTTTAATTTGCGTCTTCATTTTTCGTTTTTTTTTTTATCCTTTCTTTCGCGCCAAGTGTGTTTTTCCCATCACCACATACCGAAACACTTAGGATGGCAAGAAGCAGAACCTCAGTGGTTTCGGGTTGATTACAGACGCAAACACAAACAAAAACGGCGTATAATTCTGGTTCCAATTCTACTTATTGACGTTCGATCTTCATCGTCATGAGCGCTTAAAGTTCTCTTTTTCTTTTCTTTTTTTGTGCGAGAAGCAATTTCAACCGCGCGTCCCTCGATGGCCTTTACCGCTTGTCGATTTGCTTTCTGTCTTCGCGCGAGTTTAGTCGCCAGGGACGTCTGCGCAATTACTTCTCTCTGAAAAGCGAGGAGAGCTGAGGCGAAAGATCATCTCGCTCGTAAAGCTGCTCCTCCCGCTAGTTCGTGGGGGTGAAACACTTCAAAGTCATCAAACTGTTAACAAGAAGACTATTGTGTTACTTCCGACAAGGCGAGACCGCCCCCTTTTTTTTTCAACGTACCAGTCAACACAGCCACCCCATCTACCCGACCACCGCCGCTGCCGCCATGAACAAAAGTGCCGCCAGTTGCTCACCAAAACAACTCTCTCTCTCTCTCTCTCTCTCTCTCTCTCTCTCTCTATCTCTCTCTCTCTCTTCCATTTGTATACTTAACTGAGTTTTCACTCACGTTTCTTCGTAATTAAATAACAATAAGTCACATCATAGTTACTATTTTTGGTTTATTTCGGTCGTTTGCAGAGTTCCTGTTGAAGAATAATGCGTAGTTTTCTTCGATCGACGCGGTTTGTCCGTCGTCCACAGAATCAGTCGCAGTGTTGATGTGGCAGCCGAAGTTTCGGTGCTCTCCTAATATATGATTTACCGAAATGGTCTACCGAGTTGTTTAGATTCGAATATGTGATCTACCCATTAAAACTAACACTAATACTAACCCGTGGTTAAGGTAAGGGTTAATGTTAGGGTTATTAGTAAGAGTTCGGCACATTGGCCGGGATACCAGGGTTCAATCCTCGGCCAAGTCATACCAAAAACTTTTTAAATGGTACTTGATGCTCACTTGCTAAACACTCATCAGTGAGGATCAGCGGTAAATTGGGTAATCATGGGAAAGGAGTGACGCCCTCCCCTAGATCTCCGTGTAGTAACTAATGAATAGTGAGCCTTCGGGTTGCCCTCGACTATGGTCGATCATTTTATTCTTACTTTTTTTTTTAATGGAAATCACTCCAGACAAGACATGAAGCTACTTGATGTAAGGAGCTAAAAATACTACTACTTCAAGGTCAAAAACTAGCCAGCGATTCTTCTTCTTCTTTCGTGTGAATCAGATGATTCTGCTGTTGGCATTAGTTTCCCCGGTGTTTTTCTAGTTAGAAATCTTTCTGGAAAGACATCGGGTACTTACGGGAAGGACCACGAGAAGGTTGCCAACATCCCTAAGTGAAAGTGGTACTGTGGAACCGACTGGATTCGAACTTGGAACACCCAAGTCTTTAGTCCGTGTCGGTATCAACTTAACCACCGTCACCTCCATTCCAACGATAAGTGTTAGGTGGATAGATTCCGAGCCAGAAAACAGCAATTCTTCCCCATTTCCTCAGAAACATCGCTCATAGAATGTGAAGACTAAAGGACAAAATAAGGGAAGCGAGAGTTACGAGACTGGCGAAAGTAAACCCTTTCTACTCTCCCTTTAGTTAGGGGTTAGGGTTAGTTAGGGTTAGGGTTAAGGTTAATGTGTAGATCACATATTGGAATGTAAACAACTCGGTAGATCACATATGGGAAGAGCACCGAAGTTTCGGTGCCTTCCTCTCTCGCCTGGTTGCTGAAACACCAGATAACATAAAAGTAAAAACTCCAACAACCTTGTCGCTCAATGGTTATTGTTCTTTGGTGTTATACTGACTTTCTTCATGTTCCATATTCCTTTCAATTCTCTGGCAAGTTTAGTATATTTGCTTCTTTTTTCCATCTCTTTGATCTTCACTCTGTGGTCTGCTGGAACGGCAAAGTCCACGATTTTGCAGGATTTTTCTTTCTTGTTGATTATTATCATATCCGGTCTCCTTGCAGTTATGGGTTTGTCTGTTTGTACATTCATATCCCATATGATTTTGTGTTTTTCGTTTCTAGTACAGTTTCTGGTTTGTGTTTGTACCGTTTCTTTGCATATTCGAAATTCAGTTGTTTGCACATTTCCCGGTGTACTTCTTTCCCCACGCTGTCATGTCTGTTCTTGTATTTCCTTTGTGCTAGCTTGCTGCATTCACTTATTATATGATTTATCGTTTCGTCTCTTTGTCCACACAATCGGCATTTACTGTTTTCCTGGGTTTTATCTATCTTTGCTTTAATAAAGTTTGTCCTAATCGCATTGTTCTGTGTGGCCGTCAGCAGAGATTCCGTTTCTCTGTTCAGGTGTCCTTTTCTTAGCCATGCCCAGCTGTTTTCATTGGCTTCATCGCTTGTGAGTCTTATAAAGCGTCCATGTAGTTGTTTTTCTTCCCACTTTTCCTTTCTTGTCTTTTTGTTTCTGGGTTCAGTGCTCCCGGAGTTGTTTGTTGGGCTGGTGTCTCTTGCTGTGGTGATCAGTCTTTCCGTGTTCTGGGTTACATATTTCTCCAGCTCTTTTTTTGGTGTCTTCCACACAGTCTTCTATACTTACCAGTCCTCTACCTCCTTCATTTCTTTTCATGTAGAGTCTGTCCGTATCGTCTTTTGGGTGCAATGCATTGTGCATAGTCATTAGTTTTCTAGTCCTTTGGTCAAGGTGCCTGAGTTCTTCTTTGGTCCAGCCTATGAATGGTCCAGAGTATCTTATTAGTGATCAGCCCATGTGTTTATCCCTTTTACTAGGTTTCTGCTATATAGTTTAGTTTCTAAGAGTTTCTATGTTCTTCCTAGATATTCTTTTCCAATCTTCTCTTTCATTTCTGTATATTTGATTGTGTCTGCTTCCAGAACTCCCAGGTATTTATAACTATCTTGTTCTCCTAGCGCCCTCATCTCCTCTTGGTTGGGGAGTTCTATACCTTCTGTCGTCTCCAGTTTTCCTCTTTTGATCTCTAGCAGTGCACATTTTTCTATTCCAAACTCCATTTGGATATCCTGGCTGAATATCCTGGTTGTGTTTATACGCTTTTCCAGTTCTTTTTTGTTTTTTGCAAACATTATTATTTGTACTCACTAGTTCTCACACAGGTCATCAGTGATTGATCACCGACAACCGGTGGTATTCCCTGGAGTCTGAGTGACAACAAGTCTCCCCAGATTTCCAGTATTCTCTACCTCTTTTCGATAGCCACCGCAAATAACCTTGCAGTATCGCAACAGCCGTTTACCATTGATTTCTCGCTGGTAAGGACCATTGGTCTTCTCTGGGATTTGGGTGGCAATAAGCCTCCCCAAGATCACAGCACTCTCTGCACTTCCAGTGGAAGTCTGGTTTGTGCTGTCCCTCCTCGATCTTTTCATCCTCCTTGACCCTATGCAAATATTTTGTGCGGTGTCAGCCTAAGCTCGTACCATTTTCGTACCATTTTGGGGGGATGTGTGGGTGGGGGCGTGGAGCTGATGGGGTTTCTTGCTATTTCTATTCATTCGTTCATTTTTGTATAATTTTGGGGGGGGACTTATAAAGTGATGTTTATTGCATTTTCTGTTCCTTTGTTTGTGATGTGGTGTTCTTTCTGTGGTTTTGTTTTCTTCCGCTAGTAGGTTCCATGTGACCCTTCATAGCTTATGCAGGTTGGTTTCCGCATTCGAGGATTTTTCTTAAGATTGCAGCTGTTTTGATTATTGCCGTTCTTTGTATAGTTCCAATGATCCCTTTCATTCCAATTTCTCCCAGTCTTTTTCCAGGTTTAGTGCTCCTACGATTATTGGTATTATACTGACTTTCTTCATGCTCCATATTCCTTTCAGTTCTCTTACTAGTTCTGTGTATTTGCTTCGTTTTTCCGTTTCTTTGATCTTCACTCTGTGGTCTGTTGAAACGGCGAAGTCTACGATTTTACAAGATTTTTTTCCTCCTTGCTTGTATGAGTTTATCTGTTTGTATATCCATATCCCAGAGGATTTTGTGTTTTTCGTTTTCCAGTACTGTTTCTGGTTTATGTTTGTACCATTTGTCTGCGTATTCGAAATTCAATTGTTTGCACAGCTTCCGGTGTACTGCTTTCCCCACACAGTCATGTCTGTTCTTGTATTCTTTTTGGGCTAGTTTGCTACATTCACTTATTATATGATTTACTGTTTCGTCTTTTTGTCCACACAGTCTGTATTTACTGTTTTCCTGGGTTTTATCTATTTTAGCTCAATGTAATTTGTCCTAATTGCATTGTTCTGTGCAGCCATCAGTAAAGATTCCGTTTCTCTGTTCAAGTTTCTTTTTCTTAGCCATACCCAGCTATTTTCGTTAGTGTCTTCTCTTGTCAGTCTTCTGAAGCGTCCATGTAGTTGTTTTTCTTCCCACTTTTCTTTTCTTGTCGTTTTGTTTCTGGTTTCGGTGCTTCCCGAGTTGCTCATTGGAACGGTGTCTCTTGCTGCGGTGATAAGGATTTCCGTGTTTTGAGTTATGTATTTCTCCAGCTCTTTTTTTGAGTCTTCCACACAATTTTCTATACTTACCAGTCCTGTTCCCCCTTCGTTTCTTTTCATGTAGAGTCTGTCCGTATCGTCTTTTAGATGTAGTGCATTGTGCATGGTCATTAATTTTCTAGTTCTCTGATTAAGGTGCCTGAGTTCTTCTTTGGTCCAGCCTATGAATGGTCAAGAGTATCTTATTAGTGCTACTGCTCAGGAATTTATTCCTGTTATTAGATTCCTGCTATATAATTTCGTTTCTAGGAGTGTTCTTGTTCTTCGTAAGTATTCTTTTCCAATCTTCTCTTTCATTTCTGTAGAAATGTATGGTGTCAGCTTCCAGAACTCCAAGATATTTGTAGTTATCCTGTTCGCCTAGCGCCCTCATTTTCTTCTTGGTTGGGGAGTTCCATGCCCTCTGTTGTATTTCGTTGTTTCTCTTTTCATTTCTAGTAGTGCACATTTTTTTCATTCCGAATTCCATTTTAATGTCCTGGCTGAAAATTCTGGTCGTATTTATCAGCTTTTCCAGTTCCTTTTTGCTTTTTGCAAATAGTTTCAGGTCGTTCATGTACATGAGATGGTTTACTGTTAGTTCTGTGTCTGTAAACTTGTATCCGACATCACATTTCCTGGGTATGTAGTTGAGTGGCATCATAGCTATTATAAACAGTAGTGGTGATAGTAAGTCTCCTTGGAAAAGGCCTCTCTGTATCTTTATCTCAGTCAGGTGTTGTCCTCCGGCTGTCAGTTCCAGTCTCCATGTTCCCATTTCTTTCTTATTCTTCTTCTTCTTCTTCTTCTTCTTCTTCTTCTTCTTCTTATTCTTCTTATTCTTATTATTATTATTATTATTATTATTATTATTATTATTATTATTTAGAAGTATTATTATTTTTTATTATTTTTATATAGAAATAAAGAGACTTATTATTTTGCCAGATTTTAAGCGAGTAAAGAGAGTTTTCTTTTCAACTAGCTGAAAAGCGCTTCTGATTAGCCTAAATCGAAAGAAAATATCGTTTTTGAACCAGCAATTTTCCTATTAAAACAAACAAAATAAAAACGAGTGGAAGAAACTGAAAAATACTTTGTGTCAAACTAAGGGCACAACGATGATCTAAAACTCGGGAGGAACTTTTGTTCAGACAACACCGGAACAGCACACTAACAAAACTGCCCAAAATACTCTCCCAACTGCACAAATCTCTTTCTCATCTATTCACATCCACTTCTATGTTTCGTTCTCCCTCGGTGTTGTCGTCTCTCAACTTTTAAAACGGGTCTGTGCGATATTCACGCTTTCCCACCTACAAAACCTCACAGCTCTTAGCATGCGCATTTTCCCTCTTGCAAATAGCCGATAAAAACAAAGTCTGTTGAACATTGATAATTGAAATCTGTTGCTAGACAAGTCAGACACAATTCGAAGCTTATTTGTACCAAGTATGGTTGGATTGAAAAACGTGTTTTTGATTTTATTAACGATTCCATGGATGGCATTTACTGCGGAGGTGTCACACTGTAGTTAGCACTTGAATAAATCAGGGTATACTAATTCAATTGGTAACATTTACGTATTTCATGTTTAGTATTATTTTAATTCTAAAACAACTGAATTAAAGAGAAGGTGCTAGTATTTTTATGTCTGTTTAATATATTTTTGATTATGAGTGAAGTGGAATATATAGTTCTGAGACCATATTTATATCATGCGATGTAGAGATAGTTGTTGTGTGTGTTAGTTCTGAAGTAGGGAGATACTAGCACGAACCCAGCCACACAGGATGGCATTTAAACAATCCCGTGTTACAACTGGAACATGGTTACATCGGTTAAACTTAACGTCTCCGCAAGAAAAGGATTTATGAGCACCATAGAGCTGGGAAACTTGGCGAGACTAAAATGCATTGGTCACGTACATGATAACTTTAAACCACGAATTTAACACAAATCTTCAATAATCAAACATGCACACAGCACTAGACTCATTGAGGCCAACTTCATATCCTATGTAAATAATCACATAAACCCAACGCCTGTTTCTTTTTAAATAACGAAATACTTAGTTAAAACAGTCATAAACGAACAAAAATTCCTAGTTTTGAATTTGGATAAAAATCAAATGACCCATTTACCTGTCAGCTTTTCATGGAACTACTGTCCTTTTCTCCCTACACTATATATTCCCCGTCTTTCACTGCTGGCAAACACAGTTCTACCCCGTGCTGCTTCCTTACTTTTCCGTCTTCTCTTCCCCGTTCTTCACTCCTCCATTTCTTCGCAGCACCTGCCTTCACACGGACAATGTTTAAGCTTCAACGAATCATACTTCAACATCCCCACCACCACTCAACGTTCATTAACAACTAACACATGCATTCCCTTTCTTTTTACCCCCTTCCCCATGACCCCCCACACTCAAACACCTTTACCAATTTTTGTGTATTTAAACTGATTTCAACGAAATAAATGTTTCATACCGTGAAGAAGTTTCAGAATAGAAACGAAATGTCGGTTCAATATAAGCATGTTTTTGTATGAATTTTATCCGGTTCGATATTGTTCTTTGATAATTACCCTATTCCCATTTTATCGGAAATTGTATCTTTATCTTTTAACACACATACCCCCACACACCCACACACCCACACACACACACACATACACACACACACACACACACACATATATATATATATATATATATATATATATATATATATATATATATATATAGTTTGAATTACCTACTGGAGAGTTGTAATAACCTACTGGAAACCATCCTCGAATGTCTTCGGTCTCTCTGTACAAGGGTGTGTCGGGGCATGAGGATACTTCACCCTATAAGAAAACCCTGACCAAATATTCAAAATAACATAGTATACGGAACCCAAATAAGATCCACTCGACACGGCTATACACTGGCCCATACGAGGAATGGTGCATCTTCTCCTAGTGAAGCTACCTCAAGTAACAGCACTTAGCTGGATACTCCACCAGACTAGATGAATTCTTGTCCTGGAATCCGGTAAGACAAATAGACCAAAAGAATAATATATACTATAACATAGTTAACTGGTCAACTCAACGTTTAGAGGAGAATCTTGATTGAACACTCGGATATCTATGTATCTCATATAGAAATCAAGTCGTAGCCCCAGAAAGAGGCCCCTTGATTTCTTAGAACTTACTTACTGAAGTTAAATGAAAACAAAAAAATTATACATACATATATATATATACATATATATATATATATATATATATATATATATATATATATATATGACGCCTTTACCACGTATGTACGATTTTTTATCGCCTATCAAGTTACGTAGTTTTATTATTGTTTCAATGGCGATAGAACAATGTTGTCTTTAGTATTTTTCCACTTCCTAATTTTAGAAAGTAGAAAAATAATTAAAAAATCACTACTGTTCTCTTTCTGTCTGTCTGTCTGTTTCTCTCTCTCTCTCTCTCTCTCTCTCTCTCTCTCTCTCTATATATATATATATATATATATATATATATATATATATATATATATATATAACTTAAGTACAAATTACCTAAAACTCCCTAAATTCTATTTCAGACATTATTTTTTATTATTTTTTTACATTAGCTATATTCCTTACCAAGCTCGACTGGGGTTTACTCGTGTAATTTTAAAAATAATTTCTTACCTTCAAATTTATATGCATTTCTAATGTTTTTTGTACTATTACATATTCTAAAAATCTATATAAGTCACAAAAATTCACTATTTTTAAAGACTTTCCCAGGTGAAGAGGATGATCATTGCTGACCAGACAACCACATATTGTATTGTCATAAAGTATATAGTGACGTCACCCTGTGATATTCAAATAATTTTTTTAATGGTCTGTACGCACTTGGCTCCACGCAGCGTTTACGGTAAAAGCAATTGATACAAAACTGTTTATTTTTTTTAACCCAATCAAATGACTACAAAGTTATGTGTTTCACAACCCATGAAATTTCGTCGAGATTATAAAAGGCGATAAAAAAATAGAGAAGTTAAGCCAGTAGAATTTAGAGGTCAGAGCCGGTTCCCACATCTACAGCGTCTCACATCGTATTCAATATTTTGGGAGAATTTCCAATATGAAGACGATTTTAATTTATGTTGCAGTCGCTGTAGTTTTATAAATATCGACTCGTTATTCGTACGTATCTGACACCCGGGCAACACCAGGTATATTTACTAGTTTATTTATGTATCAGACAAACCAGCATTGCTGTGTCTAATTTCTGCTACCAGTCACATTACTATTATAACGTTCCACATGCCATGGAGAAAGGGAATTTTTGTTTCTCATTTGTTCATTTTTATTTTTATTTTAACTAAACGGAAACGCCAGAAATGTAATATCATGAAAAACGCGCGAAACAAAAACAACAACAACAAAAAGAAACAGAAAAAGAATTTCACTTATTTTCTGCCATTTTCTCTTTTGTTTATTTAAAATGTCTTTCGTCTTCTTCTTCTGGCATTTCGAGGTTATAATAACATAACTATTTCTGTTTTGAAAGTAATTAACCTAATTAAAACGTAACTCCCTTTTTTTAATTATTTATTTAAAGAATAGGTGGAATTGTGTCATAAATAATGCAAAAACAAAAGCCGTTCCCCTCTTTCTACAAAAAAAATTCATGACAGAAAATAAAAAGAAAATTGGATAATTTTCATCTTTTTCATCTAATATATAAAGAAAAGTCAGATGGATTTTAAAAGTTGGACTTAAATAGATTTAAGCTTACAAATCAAACTTTGCTTCTGTTTAGCCAATATCCATTTGTTATTGTTGTACCATGTTATTGGCAATATAATAACGTACTTCGCTACAATTTTTTTTTAATTACTAAGTCCAGCCCAGACGACTGGTAAGATGAAACATTTTAAAATAATCACCTAAAAATAAAGATCAGCTGACTTCAATAATAACAAAAAATAATGAATAGACTTCCGATAGATTTAAGATTTTCATTTGCACTTATTTTATTAGCAAAGATAACGATTTCTTCTTTTTAACATGACACTGGAAATCAGGAAAATTTCGGTGAAAAGAAATAGGAAATGTCTGAAAACTTTTAAATTTCGATGTCCAAAATGGTCACGTGAAACATCTTTCGAAAATGGTGTCTTTATTTTCAAGCATAACACAAATCATATAAGGGAGATAACTCATGTTTTAAATTGAAGAATATAATAGTCGGGACCTGAACCTCGAGCACGTGGCCTGCACGGTGTCCTTCGAGAGACGCCTGATCACCAGTTTAATTCTGTCAATCAGCTCGTCTTTGGTGTTGCAAGCGGCACGGTTGGTTTCTTTTGCAACTGCGCCCCACACATAATATTAGATTGCAATCAGGCAAGTTGGAGGGGGGTGTTGGAACTGATGAAGTCGTTGAAGTTCTCAGACAGCCACTTCTGGGTTTTCCCGGAGGTGCGAGACTGAGTCTCTTTTTTATTTTTTTTGCAAAAGTAGGTTCCGTGATCGGAAGGGCGGTGGTATAATTGTCCTCAATTATGAAATCCAAACGATGCAATGATTACCACGGGGTTGTTTCCCTGCAGATTGCAACATGGTCGTCTTCAAATTGCCATAAACCGTCCTCATAAAGAATTCAAATTTTGTCCATTCGATTCATCATTTTCAATCATCTCATAATATTCTTCATTACTTAACTGACAATATATCCATCTCATTAACCCTTATCCTTGAGTGGATTTTGGCCTTGATAACTAGTGACTCCTTAGTAAAAAGAATCCCGATGCTTACTATCGTTTGTTTGTTTGACGTAGTTCCCCCTTTGATTGGGGTTCTTTAGTTGTGCAAACATGAACTAGGTGGTATGTTCAGTGGGGTGCATGTTTGCAATACGTGTGATAACGAAGAGAAAACACACAAGAAATTGGAAATATGTCTGATCTAGAGTTTTTGACTACAATGAAAAGCTAGTGTCTCTTTAAACAAGGAATTCATGCAAAGTACTTTTTAAAAAAAATCATGTCCAACTTGATAGACCCCCCCCCCTAGACAGTCGGCGTTTTATGTCTATAGATTGGCAGCAGATTAGCTTTTTTTCAAGTGGATAACTGGATGGTTTGCCACAAAATAAGAATATCTTTATATTGATGTGCAGTTGGTTGTTTTTCTGGGCATTTCATGGTCAGTATAAGTTTGTGTGCCTCTTAGAGAGAGAGAGACTGTCCCTGGAGTTCTTAGTTAATGGACTGCGTTCAGTTGGACTTGTGTTTTGTTTCGGTCGGGCTAATAATTCACGTTTGCAAGTCCACGTTTTCAGCAGAAAAAAAAACGAGTATCTTTTTAACTTCAGAAAAAATTAAACTTTGTTACTTGTTTTGAACACGAGTTGCAATTTTATTTGGAGGGAAAATTCTTCTGTTGCATCACTGAATGAGACGACATAATTGACGGTGTTCGACTCGAATGACTTCGGATCAACACATACGAGCGGACAATCGCGGCCTGTGCAGTACACACACATATGCATGTGTATAGTTGTTGTGAGTATCACGAAGAATAATAAACAAACACAAGGCCATCGTTCGTTAGGATCAAGATTGGCTTATGTTTATTTATCATGTGATTGAACCGTAACAAATTCTCTTTGGAAGACAATTTGTTCCAGGGATAACTGCTTGTAGGTTTCCTTGGTGTATCTCAGCTAAACGATACCGTTTGTTGTCTAAGGTGCCCGGCCTAATGGGCAAACGTCTTCCTCGTTTCTACTTTCGGTGTTTTCATCCCACGGAGACTACCATTTCTCTGTATCTGTTTTTTATGTTGTTCTCCCTCGTCTTTATAAAAAAAAACGCCTACGTCCATGTTGTATTGTATGATATTTTTACTTTAAATTACTCGGCCCACTTTCAAATGTATTTGATTGATTCGTTTTATACGTCACAAAAGGAATGACCATGCAAACAATTGTATTTTACAATTTCTCCAGCCCGCTCCGTTTTCAAATAATCTTTTCGACTTTTTTATTATTATTTTTCCCATTACATGGTTTCGATCGAGAAATAATGAATATTTTTGTTAAATGCGATTTTGAAAATAAAATTGTATTGTTAGGGTAATCGTGTGCCCATCTACACGTGACGTATGTATGTACATAAGTAGTACAGTACATCATAACAAAAAATATTGTATAAAATGTGGCCAAAATATTGTGTCAAATATGTTGTATTAAAAATAAATTCCCATTAGCTCAATCTCAAGGGTTAGCATGTTTATTTACATCTATTTTCTGATAATGGCTACCAAGTGAATAAGCATTTTATTGAATTCAGTTCTTTATTTTTCTTATGTATCTAAGTCATCCTAACTGAGTCCCAGATAACATAACAATCACTATTTGTTCAGAATTATTAAACTGAGCCAATGGTGAGGAGAGCTGGAAGAACATAGAAAATTATAGTGTATTATGGCCTTTCATAACTAAGGAAATAGGATTTTCAATAAATAAATGCGTGTAGGTTATTAATTTTTTTTATGTTTGGATTCTTTTTTGTTCTTTTAGATCCTTACATCAAGTGGCCTCAAGCCTTGTCTGGGGCGACTTTCATAAAAAAAAAAAGAAACTTTTTAATACAAATACACATTGGTCTTTTGGCACACGCTAGGAAGTAAGTGTAGTATCTGTTCCGATGGATACTGCACCCCTATAGACGGGTGTCGTCTTGTCCTTCGGGGCTTGATTCCACCTGTCTGTGGGTTTGTCCTGTGCAGTTCTAGGAGGTCCACCCTCCCAGGCTTCGCCTCCCCTCTTTGGGGAGGAGTAAGTTTATTGCTTACTGCTTGAGGCGCCCTTACCGGGGAATGCCGACGGGGCTGCCCAGGCAATTTTTAAATGGCCAGAGTGCTCACCTCTCGAGTGCTGGCTTTTAACCCCACTTACTCGACCCAAGCTGTGGTCACATCTTACTTGTGGGAGTAAGATAAAACTGGCCTTGTGCCTAACTCCTGCAGAGGAGTAAATAAATACACATTGGTCTTTATTATGGAGGATTGTGTTTTCTTTCGGGTGGACATATAGAGGGTAGATAATTCCAAATTATAATTAAGTGACGCTTTATAAAAAGAGAAATCGCTATTTCATATGTAATAAAGAAAAGAACGACCGTCATGTAATAACGAAAAGAAAACCTCGTCCAAAAATGACAAAAAGAAAAACTCCGTTAAGAAATTCTTTTAATTTTAACCGTCGCTTAATAATAAAAGAAAAATCGAGTGGAATCACATCGGCGATTTTTTAAATAAATAATTGCTACGTCATTCATACGTGTAAAAATAAGAAAGCACGCCTGTTTAGCACAGAAAAGAATGAGAATTTGTTATATCTGAAGAAGGGGGTGGCGCCCATTACCAACGAAACAATCGATTTTTTTATGGAAGTCGCTCCAGACAAGTCATGAAGCCACTTGATGTAAAGAGCTAAAAATACTATTTCAAGGTAAAGAAACAAACTAGCCAACGATAAGTGTTAGATGGATAGATTCCGACCCAGAAAACAGCAATTATCCCCCTTTGTCAGAAACGTCGCTCATGGAAATGTGAGGACTGAAGGACAAAATAAGGGAAGCGAGAGTTACGAGGCCGCTGAAAGTAAATCCAAGGTCCACTTTCTACTCTCCTATTTCTAAAAAGCGCGCGCATTGTTCTTATAAACAATAACATGAACAATGTCTTTAAAAGCTCTTCTATTTATTTATCCATACACCCGGACAACGACGGGTAGCCGTTCTAGTGTAAGAAAAATGATTGGAATTTAAATCTAGGCAGAACTTAAATCTATAATACCGAATAGAGAAATCACTTTTACTAACGTAACGATGAGAGATGGGCAGCCATTTGCAATTTCCATATTTGTAACAAACGCATTGATCATTATCCAATGAAAATTAGTGGTATTTATCGTGAAGTTTCATTTGTTTATGGAAATATCTGGCTGGATATAGTATGTAATCTATGAAATCGATGGAATTTCTGTTCATGTAATTCGCTGCTTAAGCAAAATCAAATATCGATTTGTCGGTTAGAGACTAAACTCAATGCAATTTGTTTTAAAAAAATATATTTATTTATTGAAAATTCTAATTTTCGACTTAAAATAAGTGTTCATCAGGAAAAGTACAGACATATTTTTCTTCTTTTTTTTCTTACGTGACATGTTGCCACTTATTTGTGTTATTCAGCTGTTTTTCAAGTTGCTGGTCTAATCTTCGATCACAGTAGATTATGCGTTGGTGCGCATGTGTGAATAAGTAGTAAAAATATTTTCACTATTTTGAAGCATCGATATTTAAAAATATTATAACGGTTAGAAACCAAACTGAATGCAATTTTTTTTAATCGGATATATGTTTATTTTTTTTAATTGCGTTATAAATTATTCAAAATATCGATGCTTCAAAATAGTGGAAATATTTTTACTACATATTCACATGCATATTATACACGAGTTATATTTCAAACTCAAATTCCAACGTCTTAACCCACACAGCCGTTGTCAATAACCCGGTAAATCAGCGAGAGATTAATCCTATTTAAAGGCAGCTATCGTAAAGTGTTCTACTATTAAAACGAACATTGCAGTGCGGCACGTACCTTGGTCGGTAATATTAAATTCACAAGCGATCCCCAATCACATGTGTATTCTGCTTGGGCGAGATGATTTTTAATGGCGTTAGTTTTTGAAATTTTTGATGGGGGGGATATACGACTTTTCTATTTATATATCTATATACTCGTATATAGTACTCTTTGCGTGTGTAGTTACTAACAGCCAATGGTTTCCCTTTGTCGACGCTTTTTTAAAACTCGTCTACTATAACTTTTTTCTTATTCCTCTATCTTTCTATTTTGACGAAAAGAGACAGCGAGAAAAGAATAATCATACTATATAACACGTAACTGAAGAGAGAAAGAGAGAAAAGGAGAAAGAGAAGGTGAGAGAGGTGGAATATAGCGACCAGAAAGAAACAAGTTTTGATTTTGTCTTTTTATATTGTTTTAAATTTAACTGGTTTTGCAAACTCACATTTTCCTGATTCAAACAATCTGACCCAAGTTCAATGGGCGACCCAAGGGGTCACGGTCTTTTTTGTGAAAGTTATTACTCATAATACATTCCGCATCGAACGTCAGGCGAAAAGAACGTTCCGGTTATTCCGGAAAGTCAGAATCTGGAACAAAACTCTCGAATTCATTTTGTATTTGTCAGAACCTGGATAAACCCAAACTCTGACTTACCAAAGGTTTCACTACAAACAATGAAAATGAAAAATTCCAGAAAATGAAATGATCAAAAGAGGATTGTAAAGAATAGGTGTACACTTATTTTATGTAATGAATGACTAGAAGAAATGTGACCCTCTGAGTCACCTGTTGAACTCGGGTTATATTGTTTGAATCAAGGAAAAATGAGTTTGCAAAGCCAGTTAAATATAAAAATAAAAAGACAAAATTCCAAATGAGCAAATTAATCGTTTTCTTATCTCTCTCCCTCTCTCTCTCTTCCTTTCTCCCTCTCTCTCTCTCTCTCTCTCTCTCTCTCTCTCTCTCTCTCTCTCTCTCTCCTCCTTAGCTCCGGGTTAAATCGTATTACTACTTATTGTGCCATTTCTCTTTGTTTATAGTGGACTATTCCAATCTGTTCATTATTTCCTTTCTTTATTACATTCGAATGATAATAAACAGAGAAAGAGAGAGAGAGAGAGAGAGAGAGAGTGGGGGTAAAGATAGAAAGATAGAGAGAGTCATGGAAATGAAAGTGATAGATAGCGTCGAAAATAAGAGCGAGAGTAGAAAGTGGACGTTGGCTTTACTTTCGACAGCGTCGTAACTTTCGCTTCCCTTATTTCGTTCTTTAGTCTTCATATTCTATGAGCGATGTTTCTGACAAAGGGGGGAGAATTGCTGTTTTCTAGGTCGGAATCTATCCATCTAACACTTATCGTTGGCTAGTTTTTACCTTAAAGTGGTAATTTTTGTTTTAGCTCCTTACATCAAGTGGCTTCATGCCTTGTCTGGAGCGATTTCCAGTAAAATAAAAATAAAAATAACACACAGTCACGTTTTGAGACAACACAGCGGCTTGTTTTGAAACAACGGAGAGAGAGAAACTACCCCCTTTCCATCCCGTGTTGGATTGACTCATCGATGAGATAGTGCGACAGGCTGAAGGTTAAACTCGTCGGGGGTTCTAAATGTGACAGCTGTCGGTCGCGTGTACACGCGCGGGTTGATGAATTCTTTCTTTCTGTGCTAGAATTCATTTTTTCTTTCTGTAGTGAATATTTCTTTTCAGTTTGTCAGCTTATTCCACTATGAAAGCACACGGCTGCTGAAAATGCCTCGACACGGCCTACTCAGCTTGGCGAGAAATAAGATGGAATTTTAATGAATAAATTATATATTTTATAATAAAAAATAACTAGACAAAAGTCTTAATACTTATTCAGTATTCCATTTTCAACGGTAACTTAAATGGAGTCAAGACAATTAATTCTCTAACCCGGCAGAGAATTAATGATTAATGTAACTTAATGCTAGCAGATGCTTGCCTATCCATCGTTCGGACGAAGTAACTCCAAACTCAATAGGTATGTTGAGTCTAATCACAACGTGGGACAGGACTATGAATGAGAAACTGATTCGGATGGATCATGGTCCTACAAACGTGCTAGGACCATGTCGGATAGAGTCACGACGGTGCCTCAAACGATGATATCGCCCATAGGCGCCTCTGGGTCTTGAACAAACATTTAGATTGCATGTAGATGTGAATATTTTCTAGCTGGCGTATCTACATGGTTTGTTGCACTTTGTCATTTTTAGCCAAAATATTTGAATTTGAATTTAATCTAGCGGGCGAACTTTTGAAACATAAACAGATATGGCCAGGACGTGTCGCGGAACCTTGTCTGTAGGGTCTGGTGTTCCTTGTAGTTGATCGAATATAAGCCGTGTCTTTCCTTGTAGTAACAGCATACATATTGGTGGCGAAGTATCAGTCTACATAATACATCAGTCTTTCTCACACACGTTTTGGCAGCGAATATATAACAAGAACAATACGTTATTCTTTTGTGTTTTAATATTTTTTTTATTTTTATTTTTATTTAAATTATTCTTCAGATGATTAAATATTATGAGTCTTCCCCCAACACGTTCGTAAGAGTAGGAAAATAAATCCTCTGAAAACACGTCTGATTCGTCTCGCAGATCTAACCAAAGAGTGAGTTACTTACTATTCTACGTCACTTCCAGAAAGCGATTTTTGTTGGCTACACCACAAATTGTTTTTCAGCCACGTGATCCCTATTGTATTACACGTGACCCCTATTGTATTACGCTGATATAAAAGACAGAACACCTGTAAAAAATGCAAAATGACAATAATAATCTAATTATGCTGTGAAGGACTTTCTACAACCTTTACCCCTTCCGTGGCAACCCAGACACGGTTTTATACCCGCCTGGGCATCTGCTATCTTCCCGGCTGACAACCTTGGCGCGGATTGATATGCCGTCCAATTGGCGCGGATTGATATGCCGTCTTCTGTTGTTGGTAGGGGCGGAAATGGCGAATCGATGTGCTTCATCGTCTTTGTTAGCTGGACAATACTTGAACATACGCTGTGATTTGTCTAGTATGAAGTATAAGTCGCTGCTGTTCGGGAACACCTCGACTGGGAGAAATGAAAAACAAATGCAAATCAATTTAACAACTCAAAAAGTTTTGCTTTGTGTTTTTTGATAAACATATTTTTCGTATTTACAGGGATTGGAGTTTTCTCCTTAAGCAAAAAAGCTATGTCTTTGTTAGAAGAGTTTAAACCTAGCATCATGTTAGCAAATTGAATAATATATGCCACTGCCGCGGTAATAAATCCAGAAGTCATAATACATAATATAGAATAAATTTAAACAACCAATGAATATAAACAAAGGAAATAGAGTAGAAATATCTATACTCGAATAAATTAGCAAAGATGCCAAGATTAGAACGAGGAAAGCAATAATAACCCAAATAAAATGTTTAGGGTATAATATTAAAGTTGATTTATTTATTTGCTGCTGTACTTCCCTTTTCCATCTGCGAACCTCTTTTGTTTGTCATTGATTCCTATGCGGCGTCCAACTTGGCTGGATTTTCGACATTTCTGTGGTGTGTAAGTTTGACAAGGAAAGGGCTCACTCCCAAAATATAAAATTGTATCCCCCCATCCCGAACACATTATGTACAGTAAATACTACACTTGCTGATATATATATATATATGCGTGTGGGTGTGTGTAAGATTGAAAAATAAATGGATAATTGTAAGATGTTAGCTTTACCATGTCTTCGATCGTTTGTTTTTGTTCTTACCATCTATCACCACTTCAGTTCTCTGCATTGCCTTCAGCCTTCTTAATACCTATTACTTAAACTTGTAATATTTGGTATTCCAATTTTAACATTTTGATAGCGACGCATGTGTTGGCGACCGCTATATTGAATATGTGTTTTCTTGGGGACACGCGAGGGTCGGAATTAAACGGTAAAATAACAACAATAAAGAAACGGTAATGATACATTTATTTCTTACGAAGGATGTTTTTTATATACTAATTGTTCACCACTTGCCAAGGCCAAAATCCACTCGAGGATAAGAGCCAGTAAGATTTTCAGTTGGATGATGAAACAGTATTATTAAAATATTAAGAACTATGATTAATTCACAGGACGACACAATAGATATTTGTTGACACTGAACTTAAAAACAACCATGTAGTAGTCTTTGGGGAGACATTCATGCAGTAATGTGTTCCACGGGTGGTAAATTCTTGGAAATAAACTCTGTTTATGGAAGTTTTCTTTGATTTTAGATACACAGTTTCTCAAAGACTACGTAAGAATGACATAATAAAACCTGATACATAAAATGGGTGAAAATTATAGACGTAATTACTGGGGTAAGATTCCACCTTACAAGTCTTTACCCGCAATCGAAATAAACATGTCTTGCCAGGGTAAACATATTATAGAGAATCATTAGTTATGTAAAGTAAATACGAATTACTTTGTATTATCTGGGAACCATTCTCGATACGAATTTGTAACCAGTAGAAATAGGGTCATGCTGAGATAGCTAAAAGAATCATGGTTGACTATCTATTTGTGATCGATAGTTGCGATCTGTAAATAGACATCTGACTGTAAACGCGCCAGAGTCATGAACACCATGTGAAAACGTAGAGCTAAGTGGGTCCACTCAGCCCACACTAGAAAGAGATGAAGCCTCGATTTTGTCTGTAAAGCCATAACTAGAATTACATTTGAGCAAAATAAAATATAATCGCATAACTACCATCATCATGTGCAGTGTAATCAATCAAATTGTTGACGTGCTACACACACAGTCATCTGATGGTCGCCCAGTAAACTAGTCTGGCGGCAGCGAAGTTATAAAATTCCCTCTCGTAATTTTGTCCGGTTTAAAATAGTTATCGGGCACCCATCAACTGCTGGACAATAAGAATAATGAAGCAACGGTAATAATACTGAGATGGTTGCATTTACATATATATACATACATTTATTTATCACAGAGAAAAGTTGTCAAAGACAACGTAAGAGAGAGATAATAAAACATTATACATAAAAGGGAGAGTGAAAATTGCGGACGTAATTACTAACATAAGATTCAACGTTAAAAAACATCATAGAGAATGCATTCGGTTATGTAAAGTAAATACGGCTTACTTTATATTGTCTGGGAACCATTCTATGTACGAATCTGCGGCCAGTAGAAATGGGACCACGCAAAAATAGCTAAAAGGGTCATGGTTGAATATCTATTCGTGAATGATAATTGCGACTTGTAAATAAGACATCTGACCGTAAATGCATCGTGAAAAAGATGTCAAAACGTAGAGTTGAAGTAGGTCAACTCAGCTCGAAGTCAACACCAGAAAGAGATTAAGCCTTACTTTCGCATATCGCACTACGTATGAGCGAGTCTTTATTTTTGTACTTCATAATTGAAGAGTTTCATTCTGTTGTTGGCGATATAATTCAAGGGAGATGATCTGAATATCGTTCAAAGGAACATATCTTCAGAATATACTGCGCCAACAATTTGATGAGCTCCCGACAATCAAAACAAACCTGAAACAAATTCAGCTGAAAGCTTGGTGTATCTGAAGATACAAAAAAACATGCGGATGTCATTGATGTATACGAAACTACAATTAATATCAAGGAAAATATTGTCCACCATCCATTGGAAAGTACTGGATGTGTTCCGCAAAACAAAACAGTTTTACTCATATAAACTGAAGGATGCTGGGATAGCTGTTTTGCATATATAGTCATGGTGGAGTATTTAATTGATAGTAAGCTGACAATAAATCGATTTTTGAAAAAAAATTTTACCACGCAGATTTGACAACAAGGAATTTATGTATCGATACAGAAAGTCACGGGATGGCTTCAATGAGCAGGACTTCAGGCTTGTCATTCAAAGAAAACTCACTTGTTTAAGGCCAAAAGCAGATGAGCTTCTGCTAGAAGCCATTTAGAACATGTTAATGAATATTGAAAGTCAGTTTTATGATCAGATGAAGCCAACCGAAATATTTGGGCACAAAATGTAAGGAGGAAATCGAATGAAACCCCAAACTGCCCTGCCAACATTTAAGTATGGTTGAAAACGCATTAAACTTTAAGGACCAAAAAAGATAAATGTATCCGAAGATACAAAAAAAAAACAATCGGGGAAAACAAAATATTCAAAGATGACGAGCAAAAACTCTATCGAGAAATAAGTAAAAGAACAATAACTGCATAAAATTTGTCGGTTTCTTTTTCATTTTAACTATAAACAAAAGAGAACTAAAACAACGTAATTGTTTAAATATAACAGGATTTATTTGCGCTTAAAAGTAATACACCAAATATGCAAACATGTTAAAGCTTCATTATCAATATTTTTAGAGATCTGATCTAAAATTAAAAAAACAAACATAAACAGAACTGTTCTGGATAAAAGGAGACGACCGCATTTTGTATCAAAAATATTTCAAACAGAACTGGTCTGGCTAGAGAAGAGGTATCGACAAACGATATTGTCACCGAAAAGGGGGAAAAGAGCAGGTGAGTTTCTGAGTTACTGGGCGCTATATCCTATCGGCATTTTTAAAGCTGTAGAGAAAGAAAATCGACATTGGTTCTCTGGGATTTTTATCAAATCAGACAAAAATGCAAAAACATGGTTCGGTTTTCTAAAAGGAAACTCAACTATTGAACGATTTCAAGAAACTCAAACGACATTGTAGGGACCAGACAAAGAAAAATGTTCGTCAATAAATATGAAACTCTTTTCTTTGTACATGTTTATCTTTTGCAAAATAACTTTTTTCTAGAAAACATATTAAAAGGGAAGTAACTCTTTGCCTTGATGATCTTGCTTGCCTCAAATAGATTTGGAGAGTAGAGTTATGTCCCTTGCACATTCCAGATAGAGACAATCTTGGATTAACACGTGTTACAGACCTCTCTCCAAGTAAGACGTTTTCATTAAGAAGTAATTCTTTTCTTCACTTGTAAATGGAGAATAAATGTTAATTGTTGTTTTATTCAAGTCTTTTTTATATTCGTCTCATAAATATCGCCACTACATCATGTTCACTTTCTATGTGTTCAGAACTATTTTCTTTTCGTTCACCACGAACAAAACAAACCTTATATTTTCCTATCATCATCTTAAAGGTGTTATATAAGCTAGAAATGTATTCGTGGCATTTACTGTTGGAGACGTATTTAAAAAAAACTCTGATGAATAATTGTCAACAAAAGTATTACATATTTCGATACGTTGAACCTGCTAACTCTCAATGGATTATATCTTTTTCTGCCTTTTTTGTCTGCCTTTTTATTAGTGTATTGCCACATTTCGCCTTTGGCGCAAATTTCACAAAAAATATTTTTATTATTGATTTTCATACCTTCCTTTCCATTTTGTTTATCACAGTGTGCCAAAATACGATGTCATCCCTTCAGAGAATGTTGAAGAAAATACAATCTCTCTCGTTCCTTCAATTCGACGCTATTAGGCTCCATTTTCAGTTGTCGATTGCACTAAAAATTATTGTCTGTTTCAACGAATATATACAGCATTTCTTTGGATTATTTTCGATGAGTTTTTTTTTATTATTGTCATTATCCTCTTTGAGATAAACTTCAGCATCTCCCTTTAGCTTAAACTATGCCAATACTACGACTTCCATCCATGATATGCCTTGATTCATCAAAGTATTTATCAATTCAAATAAATTTGGAGTTATCCGTAAGTATGTTAGCGATAGCTCCACAGTCTACAAAGCGCCAGAGAAGTTTATTTCAATAAGGTTTTCAGAGGTACTTAATATCAATAAAATAATATCATTAATATCAATAAAATAATATCATTAATATCAATAAAATAATATCATTAATATCAATAAAATAATATCATTAATATCAATAAAATAATATCATTAATATCAATAAAATAATATCATTAATATCAATAAAATAATATCATTAATATCAATAAAATAATATCATTAATATCAATAAAATAATATCATTAATATCAATAAAATGATATCATTAATATCAATAAAATAATATCATTAATATCAATAAAATAATATCATTAATAACAAAATAATATCATTAATATCAATAAAATAATATCATTAATATCAATAAAAATGAGTTGATCTCATTTATGTTTTTCAGCGATTTAGTTGAGTTTTTTTTAAATACGTGTTTATTTTTACATCCAAAAACTTTGTGTTCGGTTTTCCCGAAGTCATAACATCGTACATTCTTTTTTGTTTTTAGACAGCACGAATATTTTCAGTGAGTGGGCTCCACGTGTGTTTGTCTCCCGACATTTTTCTGTCTCCACGTAATTCCTGAGGTAAATTTTATTTCTTCTTTTTGTAAGGATATTACTGTGGAAAAAGCTTTATAATTTTCTGGTATTCCTTTTTGCAATTGATAAACTGTCCGTTGTTTTAAATGATGCAGCTATATTTTCATCCCTTGTGATCAACTCTAAAGCGGTTTTAACTTGCTTCATTTGCAATGATGACATTTCTGTGAATAATGCGATAATTCTTAGTTTGCTATTTCCTATATAATAATTTCTTAATATCCGCATTTCTTATTCTTGATAGAAGGTGTTTTTCATCCAAGAATTGAACCATTTTCGTCATCCGAGAATTACACCATTTTTGTCATCCGAGAATTGCACCATTTTTGTCATCCGAGAATTGCACCATTTTTGTCATCCGAGAATTGCACCATTTTTGTCACCCGAGAATTGCACCATTTTCGTCATCCGAGAATTGCCCCATTTTTGTCATCCGAGAATTGCACCATTTTTGTCACCCGAGAATTGCACCATTTTTGTCATCCAAGAATTGCACCATTTTTGTCACCCGAGAATTACACCATTTTTGTCATCCAAGAATTGCACCATTTTTGACATCCGAGAATTGCACCATTTTTGTCATCCAAGAATTGCGCCATTTTTGACATCAGAGAATTGCACCATTTTTGTCATCCAAGAATTGTGCCATTAAGGCAAATACTTCTGCATTCTTCTCTTGGTGTAAGGCATCATTGTCGTCGTCGATAGTTGTCGCTATAATATGAGACGATTGTTTTAGACGAAGATAATTTTACTTCCCACAATTGGAAATCAGTTTCGTCTGAAATAAATTAGCTTTTTACTGGATTCATAACCTATAAGTTTATTAGGGCCAGAAAGCCATAAACCTACTCCTCCAATTGACGCATTGTGGAACGACGTGGAAGTAAATACAATCCTCAAATCAAATGAAAGAAAATAGAAAACACATCCGGAATTTTAAAGTTTATTTCTAGAATTAACGAAAAATATATTTGCGTGTGATGCTTCTGAAAAAGGGGGAAGAATTGCTGTTTTCTGGGTCGAAATCTATCCATATAAGTGTTATTGTTGGCTAGTTTTTGACCTTGAAGTAGTATTGTTTAGCTCTTTACATCAAGCGGCTTCATGCCTTGTCTGGGGTGATTTCCATTAAAAAAATTCCAACAACAATTGAAGTTCAGTATAGAACAACTGCTCTTGCTATCTGTATTATATATAGTTACTGCTGATATTATTCGCAGTAAACGACACACACACACACACACACACACACACACACACACACACACACATATATATATATATATATATATATATATATATATATATATATATATATATATATATATATATATATATGAAGTTCAATACAAGACAGAAGGATATAATGAACAGTTTGATAACTAACCACATTCTTAACCTATAAGGGAAAGCGTAAGTATATTATGACCAATATATGATCAGAACTACTGCAGGTATAAAATCAGCTCAATTATAGAATCAATTAGATCAACCAGAGCTATTATATTGGACGTCATGATATATGACAATGAATGCTGGGCCCTCGTCCAGTCCTCTCTCATCCGTCTGCAACGCAATGACAGATCCATGATCAAAGGGATCTGCAACGTAAAATCTGACCAAACCCAACATATCAGGTCAGAGGATTTGCTGAAAGTACTACACTTGCCCAGCATGGAGGTTATCCTTAGGATGAATCGATTATGCTGGTATGGTCGTGTGGAACGTTTATTCTCTTGGATAAACCGTTGCAGAAGAATGAATGTCATAAATCACAGGAAAGTTGACCAGCCAAGGAAAAGCAACTGATTGGACAAGACCGCACAGAGTGGAATTTAGAGACTGCTGACCCGCTGAACCGTGAGAAGTGGAGAGTGAGCTTACATGATATCATTAAGCGTCTGCCCCCTGAACAAGGGAAAATTAATTGATGTTAAATGAATAGAAAAAGAAGAAGAAGAAGAAGAAGAAGAAGAAGAAGACGAAGAAGAAGAAGATTGTAAGATTGCGTTATTAAATATTGGTGGGATAGTTTTATCGATAATTTTTTTCTAAATCTGATGGTTTGTCTAAAGGGTTAAACATATATATTATTAGCAGCAAAAGTTTAATTAATCTATGTTAGAAATACACAGAGAATCTTTTTGTAATATGTTGTAAACTTTTGCATGGCACTGTATATGTATGTAGACATTACTATATATTAACATACGTAATGTAGTGTTAATTAAATACCAGTGGAGGTTCGACAAAGATGCCGCCTCATTTGTAGACCAATAAACTAAAAAAAATGACCAAAAAGCTGGGATTTTACAGTTTGGTTTACTATCTACTAAAAAACGTAGTATTTATTTACAAGGTATCGAAAAAAACAAATGTTAGCGCCAATTAGTGGTAGGACGATTAATCAGGATCAGAATCGGAAAAACCGGAACTTTTTGGGGTATCGGAATCGGAAAAATTTGAGCCTAATTTCCGATTCCAAAAACGATTCATTTACTTTTTTTTTTATTTGATTTCAAAATTAATTTTCTATTGCTGGCACAAGTGAAAAATATAGATGAAAATCTCACAATGAATTTATCAAAATCTTGGATGCGATACATAAAGGGAAAACATTAAGAAGTTTTTCAAATTAAAAAGAAAATTATATCGGCATTTTAAAGTAGATGACGACTATCCACTATTCCCCCCCCCCCGCATGAAATTCTACTTTTTTAGTCGATTTTAGAATCGGAATCGGAATCGATAATTGCATCGGAACTGGGAAAAATATTGGAATCGTCCTATCACTAGTGATTAATATCTATGGCAGCACTTCGAAGAACATCGGTGATCAAGATCTTGCTGATTCTCATCCATATTGCTAGTTAATACAATTTAGTTTCGACGATAAACATAGAAGAAATAATCTTAGCTTTGAATCAAAATTATTCATTGAAAATATAGATGGTAAACTTTTTTTAATAAAACTCGTGGATAAATACATTTCTTTTTACTAATATATGGTAAAATTGAATTTTAGCACCGAAGATGGCGGGAGAATGCCAATGTGTCGTCTGCACTTTACCGCCGGTGTCAAGGTAAAAAAAAAGTCACCTAAGTTTTAATTGTAAATTTCGCACTGTTTGATTTTGGTGGAGTATTAGTATCGTTATTAATAGAATGCATTATAAATATTTCATTAAGTGAATTAGCAGTCCAAGCTGCAGATACAATTACAGCTCTGAAATGATTGACAAGGCAACCAATTTTGTTTTTTAAGTTATTATTTGTTAAAGTTTAAATTTTTAATCTGAAAAAAAAATTACTGTTATTAAAGACACAGATTTTATTATTTGAAGAAAAATATTATTGCTTGTTAAATTGTAAACTTTTTATAAATTTCAAATTCAGTTATAAAAAAAAAAAACACTGCATAAAAACTGATTTTATTATTTGAAAAATGTGAAAAAAAAACTTTTTCAAAAATTACTGTTTGTTATATTTCACATCTATTTATAAAATAACAGATTTTATTTTCACAATAAAAATAAAAAAATGAAAAACTTTCTAATATATTATTTTTTTTTACCGCAAAAAATAACAACAAATTACTAAATAGAGCGAATGAATAGTAAGTTGTTTTCTGTAAACTAGGGGACTTTTTTTTTTATTACTTTAACACCGTTGGCAAAGTGCTGACAACACAATGACTTCACATTCTGCCGCTATCTTAAGTGCTACCATTCAATTTTACCTAATATACTCTATTTCATTTACGACCTTCTCACTGCATTCAGTTGTGGCAAAAAGCCGTTTTATGTGGGTGGAGCCAGATCTCTCAAGTGTGCACTCTGGAAGAGAACTACACGTCGGCATTCCCTGGTCGGGGTGCCTCAGACTACCAGCAATAACCCTCCAACTCCTGAAGGAGGAGGTAATGCCTGGGAAGGTGCACCGAGTCAAACCATACCTCATTCCGAAAAAGAAGGGCGTGATTGTTCAAGTCAGCTCCTATGTCGCCAGAATAATTCCGAGGTGGTGTTATAAAAAAAACAACTGGGTTTCTGTCTTCAAACAATCCAAGGGAAGTAACTCATGATAAACCATGACGGATATTTTATTTGCTTGAAGTAATTTTATCAATTGCCGATGCTTCGAAGATTATTTCATAAATCATACTTTTTAACTGGGAGGTAACGGTGGCTGAGTGGTTAACAACACAGACTGACAGCCTAGGTGTGCCAAGTTCGAATCCAGTTCGTTCCACAGAAACACTTTCATTTAGGATGTTTGCAACCTTCACGTGGTCCCTCCTGTAAGTACCTAATGTCTTTCTAGAAATAATTCTAGCTAGAAAGATATCGGGGAAACCATCATCATACAGATGAATGAATGAATAATGAAAACAAAAATTTACTTTGGGCTATTTTTAAGAGTTTACTCTTAGCTTATTCCGCCTTTAGAATGAAAATCTGAAAAGAAAAAGAAAGTTATGAAACAATAATAAAAAAAAAAGAAAAAATATTTCATTAATGCTAATAAAATATACAATGTCGTAAATTACCGAAATTGAAAGTTTGCGAATAGCAATTTTTTTGTTTCAGCCGACGGACAGAAGTTGCTCGTAAAATAAGCAGCAGTGATTAATGGGCTGGTGTGCCGTGGTTGTCCCAACAATCAGCACTAGCCAGTTCCACTGCCTCAGTCCAACTCTTACTCATCGTGGTAGAAGCGGTGGCAACATTAGTCTTTATTACAGAGGGAGATGTCCAACATTACATCACTGGCGATCTGACGAACTGGCGCACGAAAAAGTATCACTTCTGCAAATCGAGACGAGATAAAATAAATTTTAAAAAAGAACGATCATTGGAAGATTTATCTCCCCTAGATCGGGAAAGTGAACTGACCATTTTTATCGTGAATGAGAAAACTATATTATCCAAGAAATTGATTAAAGGGGGAAAAAGAGAACCCACACTTTTGAGTATTGGCGTAAACGAATTCAAACTAACAGGTTAAAATTATCTATTTGAAAAATACCAAATATGATTATTAAAAAAAAACATTTAAATCTTAGATTTTTCATTAACGTCACCAATTTGGCCGTTACTAGGTTCAGTTGGTCACCTGGTACCGCTTGGGAAAAGTCGCTGATCCAATAAAGGCCTGGTCCAGCGATTGCCGCTCTCCCACGTTGTGAGTGATAGATCAGTGGGTAATTATCCGGATTGGGTCAGCAACTTAGTCCCACTGCAAAGCGAAGGGTCATTTAAAACAGAACAATTAAAAGAAAAAAAATCTTCAACAACTCGTTATGTTGTTTCTTTTTTAGAGGAATAATTATTTGGTAAAGAAAATAGAGAAAAAAAACCTGTATGATTACTAAGTCTTAGTTCTGTGTTTTTTGGATCGACGCTCTTAAGGTTAATGGTCGATGTTTAGAGAGTGTCCAAGTTCGGGGGGGGGGGGTCTGTCTCAGAGCGACGTCGATTCGGTGGCGAACAAAATTAAGTCTCCGAAGCCTGTTACGCTTTGCCTTATATTGAAATCAGATGAGCATGGCCCCGCTCCTCCCCTTATTGAGTTTAGTCAGATAACAAAAGAAAAAAATGTTTCCCTATTATCGTTCTCTCTTTCATATTTTGGATTTTCAAATGTCCCTCCATCCCTCATCGCTCCCTGATGAGAGGAGGGGGGGGGGGGGTTCATCTCCTCGACTCATTCATAGATAACCGAGAAAATGTAATGCCACCAATGGCCGTAAGTCCTCTTAACTTACGTCAACTCAAACCAACTTGTCGGCGGTATGCCTGGGTGGCCGTTATCGGTTCAATTTACACCTGTTCTGTGTACAAGCCACAACTTGGAGCGGAAAATGACATTTTAACTAACAAAGCCAGACGCTGTGACTCCGGCCGCCACTGTGACTCCGGCCGTTATAAAGAAAAGAAACTTATTCACTTTTCTGACACCAAATCTTATTTTTCGGCAACACCTGGCTTATCGCATCGGCCGTTATTTCGATACAACAGTGACAATCGACGTGCCCGATCCTAGACTGCCCGGCGCCGTCATCTGCTCTTATCGGTTTTTGTTTAATGAAAATATCCATGTCTTTCCCTGTTAATTCATACTAGCGCGATACTCTGATCGTCGACCTTCGTAGGCCCACTTCTAATTCATACTAGTGTTGTATTTTGGTTTTCATCTTCCGTAGGTCCGTTCAACATTGTCACACTTGCACGCTGGGGTCCATCAATTCTGGCTCTTTTTGTGATGGAAGAACTAGGTAGCTGTTGCCGCAATGCAGTCAAGCCACCATCAACCAAGGTATGCACTGGGACAAGAGCAATGGCTGTCTCCGAACTGCTGTCTGAGGACTCTGTCCAGATGCAATCAAACTATGTTCAAGATAGTAACGGGGAAGAAGGAGTGGGCTTGGCTGCCGGCCACTACTTTCGAAGGCTTCGTCACTATGTCTCGGTGGAGTTGAAAAGAGACCGGAAACCAGTGTGTCTAAGTTTAGACTCACTGGGGGAGCAGTGATTGGTTACTTTTTGGCCAATCCATGTAACTCTTAAAGGGACAAGGGAGACAAGTGCTGACCAATCAATGAGTGCGTTATAAATTTCAATGCTCTGGATTGGAACAAAATTACGGTGCTTGTAGGTAGATATACACAGGTGAAATATGGCAGTTCAAAATAAATTAACAGGAAAACTCTTTGATATACTTACGAGTAGAATTTTAATTAAAAATATTAATCAGTTTTATCGTATATTTCCGATTTTCTATTGGCACAAACGCATTTTACGTCCTTAATGAGAAATAACAGACTGACTTATCTCTCCTGTTCTACCTTTTACGTAACTCTTCTAAATTAAAGACGTAAAATGCGTTCGTGCCAATGGAGAATCGGAAATATACGATAAAACTGATTAATATTTTTAATTAAAATTCTACTCGATAATTTTCCGTATTTTTTGCAGTAGATACCTACTTTTGCCTGATACGGAAGAGTTTTCCTGTTAATTTATTTTTTAACTGTGTATGTCTACCTAGAAGCACAAAAATTAAAATTGCCTCAGTCTAGAAGGATTTTTTCATTGACCGAGGACAGAAAATATGAAGTATAGTATCAGAACAAACACAACAGTTTATTTCTAGCAACAAAAAAGTACTTTTCTTTGTTTTCACGTAACTGCGTCATAATTTAGATTTAAATATATTTCAATTTTATAACAGCAATATGTCTTTACTACAAAAAACTAAACAAAATATTCAATTTATTATGTTTTATGATTTATTATTATGTTTTATAATTTATTATTATGTGTTTTTTATTTATTATTATGTTTTATGATTTATTATTATGTTTTTTTATTTATTATTATGTTTTTATTTATTATTATGTTTTGATTTATTATTATGTTTTATGATTTATTATTATGTTTTATGATTTATTATTATGTTTTGATTTATTATTATGTTTTCTTATTTATTATTTTGTTTTATGATTTATTATTATGTTTTATGATTTATTATTATGTTTTGATTTATTATTATGTTTTGATTTATTATTATGTTTTATGATTTATTATTATGTTTTATGATTTATTATTATGTTTTATGATTTATTATTATGTTTTGATTTATTATTATGTTTTATGATTTATTATTATGTTTTATGATTTATTATTATGTTTTATGATTTATTATTATGTTTTGATTTATTATTATGTTTTCTTATTTATTATTATGTTCGAAACGTAGCTAAAAAATATTCAATGTTTGTTTATTTTTTTTGTTAAAATTAAATTTTTTTAAAAAGCGAAATTGAAAACTTTTTTTTTTTTTTTGCAGTGCATATCTTCAACCAATTTTACTTAGTTTTTGAAATGCCTGAAAAGTATTTTCAATTCTGATTGTATGCAAAGTTTGTCCGAACTTGTCGTCATTAACACAATTTGCCCGCTTAGTTTCAATGTATTCAAATATTGGGTGAGAAAATGCGATTCTCTATTCTGCCTTAATAAATTTTCGGGGACGATCTCATTCACAAAAGAAAGAAAGATCTGATATTCAAGGGAGGTAATTCATACCCATTTTTCGACATGAGTTATCTCCCAATTTATTTAATCGGAAAAAATTTAATAGTTTACTGCGCAGGGCTTTTTTGGTTTCTCTAAATTCGTGAGTTCGTGGTATATGACAAACCAATGCTGCTATTTTTTTCAGGTGAATATAATATGTTTGTTTTACGTTGTTTTTGCATTTAACAATAGTTTTGGTGCTTATGTATGTAAACCTGGTTGTGAAATATGGCAGTTAAAAATAACATGTCAGGAAAACTTTATGAAATACTTACTTGTTATTGAAAAATATTAGCGTACACCGAAAAGTAAGGATTAAAAATAGCGCCAAATCTTACTCTATGTGAAACCTCGATATCGTAGATTTAACAACTCTTGAATCGAAAAGTAAACAAAAATACAGCTAATAACTGTCACCAATCGATCGAAATGTAATTTTCAACAGATCTGTATACTTTTATTAACTGTATTTTGTTTTCGACGTTTCGCATCGAATAAAACCCGGTGCCATATTAAATACGTTGGCTTCACAAGGCTACGAATGCAAGGATACAAAATGTAATAAAATCGCTTTAAAATACTTTAAACACATAACAGATGACCTAATCTGTTGTGTGTTTAAAGTATTTTAAAGCGGTTTTATTACATTTTGTAAGTAGAAAAGTAACTTTTATTGCCTTTTGAAAGTTATTTGTTAACTATTTGTTTTTTTTGTTGTTTTTTTTGCTTTTTGTTTTTCACCCCTTTTTTTATCTGTTGGAAAATCTACACAAATCTACACAATCGCCGGTGCGGTTACATGTTAAACGGACGATACTAAACTTGAAAACTGCGGAAAAAAATGTAAAAAGGCAGACGACACTAAAACATGCGAATACAAAACCGGGTTAGTGTTAAAAATATTTTTTATCCTCTCCCCCGCAAAAAAACAACAAAACAAACAAATAAAGTTGAAACAAACTTGCTCAAATTTATATTTGTTTTCAATAAAAGGTGAAGGTACAGACAAATTAACAATGTCCGTCTCCTCCTCATATTAAGAATGAGTTTCTAATAATAACGTTATTATTTAGAAACGCGTTGTTTAGTATGAGAAAAAGGGGGCTTTGTTAACTATTCTGTTCCTACACCAATATTAGAAAAAGAAGAGAAATAAATCTTTCTCACAGAAAAGAGGTTGCTAGTCTTTCTCTACTCGATTATTATTTTCATGGTAGTTGCTCGACTGAGCTTTAAACTATGCCCCACCAACTGTAAAAAAAATGCAGGTACTTCTACAGAATTTAAACCGAACTGTTTTTGTTTTAACTCTAACCTAAGTTTTAGGTTTAGTTGGGCAAAAGTCGGTTTGGTACGGTTTAAATTCTTTAAAAGCACAACAAAAACTCGTCTAGCTATAATCACTGTAAATATTTTTTCCTTTCTTGCTCTGTGTACCTAAAACCAAATGGAACTTCCATGAGCCAAGTTTCTTTCCAAGAACTGTCCGTTTGTGGGACACAGTATCACCGTGGTGCTACCCAGTTGACTACAGTATTTTAATTTTCAAGTCAAATGTAAACAAATTCTTGCTGAGCCATTCTCTTAAATAATCAAATGCTTCCCAGTTTCAACCATCGTCTCCAATCCTCACGGTGTTGTCTCACCGTCTACCTGACAAACTCATCCTCGAGTGGCCTTTGGGCTTTGATAAGCCATTATTGATGACCCATTAGTACATAAAAAAGGGAAAAGGAAGCGATTATGCCGAAATAGTAGATGTTCTTTATCCGAAAACGGGTACAAATCAGAAATCTGCGAAAGTAAACTGGTGAAAGAGTCAGGTTTTACAAATATGTCTCCACAATTTATCGTCTGCATGTCTCGGCAAATTCCGTAATTTATCGGTGAAAAAAAAATATTTACCTCCCCAGAAGGTTAGGCACAAGGCCAGTTTTATCTTACTCCCACAAGGTAAGATGTGACCCAAGGTCGGGTCGGGAAAGTGGGACTTGAAAAGCCAGCGCCCGAGAAGATGAGCACTCTGGCCATTAAAAATTGCCTGGGCAGCCCCGTCGGCATTACCCGGTAGGGGCGCCTCAGGCAGTAAGCAATAAACTTACTCCTCCCCAAAGAGGGGAGGCAAAGCCTGGGAGGGTGGACCTCCTAGAACTGCACAGGACAAACCCATAGACCGGCGTAAATCAAGCCCCGAAGGCCAAGACGATACCAGTTTATGGCGTGTATAAATAATACAGAAGTTTATTTATCTATTTATTTACTCTAAAATTTTTACTTGACTAAAATTGAAATCTACCAAAAAATCTAAAATCATTGAAAATTTCGGTTTCTTCGTTTTTTTTGTTGTTTTTTTTTTAGTTTTATAATAATTTAATGACCAAACAATACTGTAATCATTAAATTTATCTTTTAAAAATCCTATTTAAAAAATAATCCTACAAAAAAATTTAATTTGCTAAAAAAAACAATCCCAAAATGCATACATTATAAAAACTGTAACAAACATGAAAATAAGACTCACTGGCAGCTATTTTTTATAATGTACCCAGTCTACAAAATGATATAACCTAACTGAATGTTCAAGTTAATACCTGATACGTCATGTGTTCTGGAAAATATTGAATAAATAAACAAAACTGGTAAACATTTTTTAAAGTAAAATTAATATTTTATTTGCACGGCGTCTCACGTGACATGTAAATTGTAATCGCAAACATTCGAGTCAATATAGGTCCCCAGCAATTGTCCTGAAATCAAATTTTATTTATTTATTTTTCCACTTTATTATCTGCATGAGTTATGTCCCTTCGATCATATCAGAGTGCTCTCCCTTGAGTTATTCTGGCCAACGTTGGTAATATAATAAATACACTAATTTTTTCTTTTTTGTTTATTTTGTTTCAAGTATAAATTGTTCTTACAATTAGATATTAATATTTTAATTTTCACAACCCGTACCATATTTGTTAATTGAAATTACCCCCTCCCCCCCAAAAAAAATAAAAACGTGTTCCTGATTTAAATTTAATGTAAGGACAGAAATATTCTTGTTATCTTCCTTTGACTGATATCCTAGTTATCTCCCTGGATTTATTTTGCTCAATGTTATTCTGTCTGAGGAAGTTCAGAAACTTGTCCCACGCATTTGTTGAAGTTAGTCTCTTATTCCGCACAAATCTCCCTATATTATCCAGATTTAACCATCCTCTGAGATCATCAGATCTAAGCCTCTCTTTCAGACCCACATTACACAATCATCTAATATTCTCATATCATTTCTCTCCATGTAACACATATCCTTATTGGTCTGGTTTCTCTTCTATACATCATCACACTGCATACACATGTCTAATAGACTCTTCCCTTGGTCAACAACGGCAATGTTCTGCTGATAAGTGAGGACAGAAGTTCCCTGAACTTACTCCATTCACTCTTAACTCTTGCAATAACCCTAGCACGAGATCCTTCCGGTGCTCCATTGGTATCACCAAGGTAACAACATTTTGTAGTAGGAGTCAGAAACACGCACCAGATAAAAAAACAACGGAGCAAGACTACAATAAGGACCCCAGTTCATTAACACAATACGCGGAACATGTTCCGGAAGTCACCGGCGTCTTCCGGTTGACCTCGCAATACACGTGGTCGCTATTTACAAAACAACTTGTAAATAAACCTTTTATTTCGGAATTTTTTTTTCTTTTAACATGTTAATATTTATTTTAAGGCAGAGGGTCCATATAGGAGTCATGAGCTAACCTTGGCAACTACTGAAGAAATCAAAACTTCTCTTAAAAAACAAGGAGTAGTAGATCATGTCCGAATTATCATAAAAGGGAACGGGCAATCCATACCCACCAACACCTATATACTTACTTTCGACACCCCTATCATACCAAAAGATATCAAGATTGAATATTTGATTGAGAAGGTAGACCAATATATACCAGCCCCCTTGAGATGCTTTAAGTGCCAAAAATTTGGTCACCACAGGGAAACCTGCAGAGGGCACAAAGTTTGTGGGAAATGTGGTGAAAACGAACCCAATCATACAGAAGAAGAATGCTCAAATGAAGCCAAATGTTCAAATTGCCATGAAAATCATCCTGCATACTCTAAAAGATGTAAAATCTTTAAATTTCAAAGAGAAATTACAGAAATGAAATACAACAAAAACATATCCTTCCCAGAGGCAAGAAAAATTGTAGAATCCCATCAAAAAGCAAATACTTATGCAGAAATCACTCAAAAATCTAATCAACCAAACCAAACAAATAATCAAGACTTACACAAATTAATTACTGAACTTAAAGACTTAATACAAGACTTAATACAAACTTTAATAACAATACAAAAAGAAAATAACAAAGACCAAACAATAACTAAAACCAAAACAAGTAACAAAAATCAGGAACAAATCACTAAAAGCAAACCAAAATCGAACCAACAAAATAATAATATAGACAAAGTTACTTCCCAAACAACCCCTGAGCTAACGAAATCTACAAAAGGAAAAATTCCCCCAAATGAAGCTGAATTCTCTACTAAACATAAATCACAACGAACAACAGTGATAACAAGTAACAGATTCCAATCTCTTGACATGATGGAAGTTGAAAACATCATTCCCGAAATAAATAAAGAAACCAATATTAAAGCAAAAACAATAAATGATGAACCCAAACAAACAACACAAGCAAGGTCAAGACCCACACCTGAACCAAAAACACCAACAAGATCCAGATCCAGACTTGGACCTGGATCAAAAAAAAGAGAGAGGAAGATCATCTAACTCTCAGTCAGAAACACAAAGCCAGGCGAAAGACAAAGCTACATCCCCCTCTAGAATGGAGGTGGAGGAAAAAGAATCAGAAAAAAACAAAAGCGCCGATGGATAACGTTAAAATAATGCACCCATCAAAAGTAAACAATATCATCCAATGGAACTGCCGAGGAATAAAACCAAACTACAACGAACTACTCTTACTCATCTCACTTTTTAACCCAGCCATTATCTGCCTACAGAAACATTCCTACAAAATGATAGCAATTTCAGAACACCAAACTATGAACAATATCATTACATCCATAATGCAGGCCTCCGAGCTAATGGAGGCACCTCAATACTGGTCAAAAACGATATCCCACAAAGCAATTTCCCGATCAAAACAAATCTCCAAGCAATTGCAACACACGTCACTCTACACAAAACCATCACGATCTGCTCAATATATTTACCTCCAAATGAACAAATAAACGTAAATGAACTGGAAAACCTGACTAAACAACTTACAAACCCTTTTATCCTCCTAGGAGATTTTAACAGCCACAACACCCTTTGGGGATGCAAACAAACAAACGCAAAAGGCAACAAAATTGAACAACTGATCAACAAAAACGACCTATGCCTCCTCAACCAAAAAGAACCGACATATATCAACCCATCAAATGGATCAACTAGTTCTATCGACCTCACCTTATGCGACCAAACCAGCTTCTTGAACTACACATGGAACACCCATCAAGATACATGTGGTAGTGACCATTATCCAATCATAATAAACACTAACAACAACATCCAAGACCACACACCCAGATGGAACGTCAACAAAGCTGATTGGACCACATTCCAACAACTTTGTACGGAACAACTAACAGAAGACAAAATACAAAGAATGGAAGATTTCACACAAACCCTCATCTCAATAGCAACAAAAAGCATCCCAAAAAACTCCCCACCTGGAAAGAAAAACAGACCCTGGTTCAACTCAGAGTGCAAAAAGGCCATCAGACAACGAAAAGCAGCCTTAAGGAAATTTGAAAAACAGCCTACAACTAGCAAATGCATCAAATACAAACAACAACGAGCCAAAACCTGCAAAACAATCAAAGAAACAAAAAGGAAATGCTGGCACGAATTCATCCAAAAAATAAACATTTCCACTAAACCAAAAACTATTTGGAAAATGATCCGGAAAATCTCCGGAAAACACAATCCCATGCCAACAAAACATCTGCTTGTACAAAATACCAAAGTTACGGGAAAAAAAGCAATTGCCAACCAACTCGCTGAACCATTCTCCAAAAACTCTTCATCCGAAAACTACAGCAAACAATTTCAAATCCAAAAAAAAAGTCAAGAAAAATACAAAATAAACTTTACCTCAGAAAACAATGAACTCTACAATGAAACAATCACACTAACTGAACTGAAATCTGCCATCGAAAAGTCACATGACTCAGCTGTAGGACCAGATGAAGTTCATTACAGCTTCCTGAAACATATCCCCTCCAAATCACTAGATCTCCTACTCAAATTATATAACAACATCTGGACTAACAAAACATTTCCCGAAACATGGAAAGAAGCCACTATAATTCCCATTCCCAAACCAGGGAAAAATACTTCCAACCCAGAAAACCACAGACAAATAGCCCTTACAAGTTGCCTATGTAAAACCTTCGAAAGAATTATCAACAACCGCTTAGTTTGGTACCTGGAAACAAACAAACTCATTGCAAACAGCCAATGCGGATACCAAAAAAAAACGAAGCTGCATAGACTACATTACTACCATAGAAACTTACATTAGATAAACCTTCATCAGAAAACAACATGTCACGACAGTTTTTTTTGATCTGGAGAAGGCATATGATACTACCTGGAGGTATGGCATACTAAAAGATTTACACAACCTCGGACTTAGAGGCAGACTTCCACAATTCATTAAAAATTTCTTAACAAACCGAAACTTCAAAGTACAAATAGAATCCACCAAATCAGTCCAAAAACTCCAAGAAGAGGGTGTACCACAAGGCAGTATCATTTCAACTACCCTCTTCAACATCAAAATAAACAACATCACAACAAAAGAACTTTCAAACGACACCCTTGACTCCCTATATGTAGATGATTGCTCAATTAGCTTCCGCTCCAAAAACATTCACATCTTAGAAAGAAAACTACAAAATAACATAAATAAAATCAACAAATGGCTTCAAATTCTCCAAAAAAGAAAACTAAATGTGTCCACTTCTGCAATAAACACAAACTTCATAACGACCCCAGCTTATATATTGATGATGAAACTATACCGTTTGTAGAACAACACAAACATCTAGGAATCCTTTTTGACAGAAAATTAAACTTCATACCCCATATAAACTACAATAAAAAAAAAATGCAGCCAAACATTGCAGCTCCTGCAAGTCGTGGCCCACACAGACTGGGGAGCAGACACAAACACACTTCTGAAATTATATAGAACTCTAATCCGATCCAAAATTGATTATGCTAACTTTATTTACCAATCTGCCAGAAAATCTTATTTAAAAACACTAAAAACAATACACCACGCTGGATTAAGAATAGCACTGGGTCCTTTCCCCACATCCCCAGTAGAAAGCCTATACATCGAAGCAAATGAAACCCCTCCAGAACTCTGATGCAACAACTTAGCCTTAAAATATTACACAAAATTAAAAGCTAACCCTACCAACCCAGCACACAATAGCACCTTCAACCCAAACTACAAAGACCTCTTCCAACAAAACGAAAACAGAATAAAAACCTTCGGTCTACGAATGGAAACCATAAATAAAGAAGCCAATATATCGCTAATTAAAATCCACAAAACAGCATCTTTTAAAACACCCCCCCCCCCGGAAAATCGCAACTCCAAGAATAGACCTAAGCCTCTGCTATTTAAACAAAAAGGCAACTCACCCTCTAACATTCCAAGAAAAATTTGAAAAAATCAAAAGTTGTTCTTGGCTTTTTAGCTAAGATCAAAGTGTAGTATCTGTTCCGATGGATACTGCACCCCATATACTGGTATTGTCTTGGCCTTCGGGGCTTGATTTACGCCGGTCTATGGGTCTATCCTGTGCAGTTCTAGGAGGTTCACCCTCCCAGGCTTCGCCTCCCCTCTTTGGGGAGGAGTAAGTTTATTGCTTACTGCCTGAGGTGCCCTACCGGGGAATGCCAACGTGGCTGCCCAGGCAATTTTTAAACCCCACTTTCCCGACCCGATCTTGGGTCACATCTTACTTGTGGGAGTAAGATAAAAACTGGCCTTGTGCCTAACTCCTGGAGAGGAGTAAATCAATACACAGATGGATCCAAACAAAACAACACCACAGCTAGTGCAGCCATAATCGATAAAACAACAAAAAAAAAAACAACATCTCCCCAAAGAAACATAAATCTTCAATGCAGAAATCCATGCATTATTAGTAAATAAAAGTAAAACAAAAAAAAACGATGAATTAGTTTGTTTATTAGTATGGAAAATCCTTCTAAACTGAGGTAAGATCCAGAGTTCCCCTTTTTGGGAAGCTTGATTTTTCCCTACAAAACGGAAGATTACTTAAGTCCAGCGATAAATATTTCATACACCCCATTTCTGCCCTCGTGGGGAGGCGAGTAAATAGTGACACAAAAACATGTGACAAAAACATGTTTTAAAAGAAAACATGTTAATATTTTATTTGTTTTATTTATGGACCCTCTGCCTTAAAATAAATATTAACATGTTAAAAGAACAAAAATACCGAAATAAAAGGTTTATTTACAAGTTGTTTTGTAAATAGCGACCACGTGTATTGCGAGGTCAACCGGAAGACGCCGGTGACTTCCGGAATATGTTCCGCGTATTGTGTTAATGAACTGGGGTCCTTATTGTAGTCTTGGTCCAAAACAAATAAACACGACTTCGAAATCATGATAGCAAATGACGAAAACCCAAACCTCATCGATGGAACAACGAGACACAAACAACGCTAGCTGTCAGATTTCATCTGTCCCAATAATACAGAAGCACCAAACAAAATTATTACTAATAATCAAATATTTATTGAAATTAAAAAGACAATAGCGTAAAATAAATGAATTTTTAAAATCCTATTTAAAACAATTATCCATTATTTAATTACAAAACAAGTCAGCCATTTTAATAAATATACATAGAAATGCCTTTACGTGACATAAATGTTTTTTTAAAAATTATTATTAATCACTTTTTAGAATTAAAAATGCAACAGCATAAGATAAAATGAAATATCACAAAATTAAATCCACCAGAATGCATTTTGGCTTATTCGTAAACAGTTCAGCAATTTGCTTAATAGTTGATAAAAATAATGAATTACTTCTTGATCCTTGGACATTTGAAAGGATTTTAAAAGGAAGCTTTTCAATTTAACTCTAAAAAATAATTAAAGACTCCCGAACAACGCCGGGTAGGGATAGTAAATAAGGAATAAAGCCGTTTCTGACAGTTTTCCGGTTAGATTTCAAAACTTGATTCATCAATGCTAAAACTTTTTTAAATTTTCGGTTAAAGTCTACTTGATGACAGCTTCCGGTTTCGAAATCGGAAATTGACAAGCGGTGTTTATCAAAAAAAAACAGTTGCTCATCATTTTCAACTGCTTGGATTTTGGCAGAATTTTTAAACATTCTAATTATAAGAAATAATTTTAAAAAAACTACTTTAAAATATTCCCCCCCCCCCCCAAAAAAAAGTTTGATTTGATTATCTGTAATAAAAAAAAAAAATTAATTTCCAATTATAAAAACCAGTTTTATTTTTTTATGTGTTAATACTTAAACACAAAATGGTGAAAACAAATTATTAATTGCCAAAGAAAAAACGGTACTGATATCGATCCTGACCCAGTTTTTGTGAGGTTCGACTCGGAAGCGTTCGGCTGTCCTACGCAAACGCCCGAGAGTTGACGAGCCGATTTGTACCAGACGACAATTTTGATACGGTGCTGCGTCCTATGATAATAATGTTTTGCTTGTTTTGTTTTTTTGTTGTTGTTAGGGTTTAGGGTTAGGGTTAGGGTTTAGGGTTAAAAATATTTATTTGATAACAGTAATTTCGCTCTGTTTTGCTTGTTTTATTTGTTTTGTTGCTTAAAAAATTTCTTGCAACTATAACTAAAAATTATAGGACGCAGCAACGTATCAAAATAACAAAAAATATTTATTTGATAACAGTAACTTCGCTATGTTTTGCTTGATTTTTTTTTTTGTTGTTTCTTTTAGAAAATTTCTTGAAAATATAACTTACAATCACAGGACGCAACACCGTATCAAAATTGTCGTCTGGTACCATTCGGCTCATCAACACTCGGGCGTTTGCGTAGGACAGCCGAACGCTTCCAAGTCGAACTTCACGAAAACTGGGTCAGGATCGATATCAGTACCGAAAAAACATCCAACCTAAAATATAATGGGTAACAGTTTTTTTTTTTCATAAACACAGCTTGTTTATTTCCGATTTGAAAACCGGAAGCAAGTAGACGGTTTCTCTTTTACCAAATTTTCATCTTATTTCCTTCTATTTGGACGCCCTCCTCACTCCAATGGATGCTTGGGGTCACCGCCTCATTGCAAGCTTGCATGGAGAGATGTTTAATTAGTAAACATATAAGATTCTATCGTTCAGGTTAGACAAACTTTGGAAACCAGTGACTGTCTGACAATTTTGTGGTTAACTCAAGTGATTTTAACTAGGTATCCCAAACCAAAATGTTATCTTCATTATATCTAAAACACCTTTAATGTTTGCACATAAATCTTTGCAAAACATAAACAATGGTACCTAATTTATTTTGCTAGCACAATTAGCCACCGAATTCTAACCATCTAAAGTTTGTTGGAAATTAAAAAATTTGCCGTCTTGTGTGCTATTGATCCAGAAGCCAATCTTCACAGTGTATAACTAAAAATGCAGGCTTTGAACAAGTGAAAAAGTCCTTACAAATGTAATGTCATCTTGTAGTAAATGAAAATTAATCATAATTACAAAATCCACAAAGTATTAGATCAAGCCAGTCTAAGCATTTGGCAAAATCTTATTATCCCTTGCAAAACCGTACAAAAATGACACGAAAGAGCAACTTTGTTCATATAAAATTCATTTCAACAGCTAACATATTGAATCTTTTTAATATGATTCATAGCAGAGTAGAGATCAAACTAGATTTTTTAATAGTAAATCAATAAAAAAAAACTAAGATTTGAACCATGTATAAACAGATGGAAACAATTTGATAATAGGGCAAACATTTCATTCACTAAAGTTTTTAACTTGGATGTATTTTGTGAAAGACAACTTAAAACCTTATATTAAGCTCACTATATTGACGTGTGGCTCTTTTTCTTTAAGTTGGGACTGTTTATATATGCATAGAGACACACAATGTTGTGCGCATTCAGTTTTAAAGCATCAACAATAAAAGAATAAATCGCCTGTCAGAGAAAATAGAAACCTGGAGAAAAAAACTATTAATGATACAAGTTACATTTTGTTTGCATACAAATTTTATCAAAATAAACCAAAAGATAAATGGGTTTTTACAAGTTGAAATGAGGGGAATTTTACTATATTTTCCCATTTTCACACACTAAACTGGCTGGTTTGTGATATCTATATTTTTTTTTTTTGGGGGGGGGGGGGGGGGTAAATATTTTTAAGTAGTTTTTTTTTTTTTTTAATTATTTCTTATAATTAGAATGTTTAAAAATTCTGCTAAAATCCAAGCAGTTGAAAATGATGAGCAGCTGTTTTTTTTTTTTTGATAAACACCGCTTGTCAATTTCCGATTTCGAAACCGGAAGCTGTCATCAAGTAGACTTTTTCTCTTTAACCGAAAATTTTAAAAAGTTTTAGCATTGATGAATCAAGTTTTGAAATCTAACCGGAAAACTGTCAGAAACGGCTTTATTCCCTATTAACTATCCCTACCCGGCGTTGTTCGGGAGTCTTTAATTATTTTTTTAGAGTTAAATTGAAAAGCTTCCTTTTAAAATCCTTTCAAATGTCCAAGGATCAAGAAGTAATTCATTATTTTTATCAACTATTAAGCAAAGATTCAAACGGCTGAATTGTTTACAAATAAGCCAAAATGCATTCTGGTGGATTTAATTTTGTGATATTTCATTTTATCTTACACACATCTAAAGAATTCAGTAGTCTTTTACCGTCATTGATTCTATTTTGCATACCCCCCCCCTCTCGAAAACCAGCGAACCCAAGAGTAACACTTGTTCGGCGCTTCCAAACTCTTGGCACAGTAGGAGGAACACTTGTGTGTCTCGGCCACTTGACTTGATGATATTCATGCCATGCGCACAACATTAACAAGTGAATTACAGATTTCAACTTAAGGGAGTTAGGGTTTCGGATGGCAGTACATATTTATGAAACATACAGGGATGAGACCAGTTAGAATACATTCATTGTAAAATGAACATGGCTTTATAGTTGATATTGTAAAAGCTGTCTGGATCAGTCGGCTGTTAAAACCAACTCTTATGTATAATGTTTGAGTCATGAAAACCGGTATACGTAGAAGAAAGTTGGACAGTATCCAAGTGAGGAAGAGGAAAATCTGAAGCTCTTTGGGCTGCCGAAAGTCTGAGCAGTTATCTTCAGTCGAAGGTAGTACGTGCTGGAGCGTCCACTGTACAGGGGCAGGAGAGAGAATATAGATGCGTTTCTTTGTTGCTTGCAGGAGTCTCTTTGCTGACCGACCGTGATTCCCAAAGGGGCTGAAGTAGTTCTTGAGGGGACAGAAGGAATCAATGCGCCCTGCAAGCTGATTGGTCAGTGTGTGACCAGATTGCTTAACATGAACATTTTTCAGAGACAGAAAATAGGTCTTTATTCATGACGGCTACATCATAACATTTTGTAAAATCTTAAACTGACCTTTCTTCTTCATAAAAATTAATACAAATTTAGTTTTAAACCTCAATTTATTTATTTTTTATATTAAAGTGAGATGTTATTAATTTTTTTTAACAATATCCCAAATTTTAAATTTATTAAAAAATAAGTTGTTTGGAACTAATTAGGGCTGAAAAAAAAAAACGTCTGCCTTGTTTTGTATGTCACCACTAAACCACTTATTTCCTTCAAAAAGTATGGTTGGCAAGTGGTGTAATAAATCCAGGCTTTTTAAAAACACGGTTTTTCATTTTACTAAATTTGCAAACTTGACTTGGACCACACCAAAAGATAATAGTCATGTTTTTGTGGTCAACTTAAATTAACAATAGTCTACACTTGAATGACATTTTGGACGTTCAACATGTATGGCACGATAAAGGACTGTCTGGCATAACTTTTAATTGAGTAATTAGAGTAAATTAAATCTGGAATAATTGATTGAAAGAGGTGGTGGATGTGGCACATGAAAATATCGCTAAATGTGTCTCTGCTATGACTTTTCCACCAGATTTACAGGCCAAAAAGAAACTCAAAACGAGCCACATTTCCTTGGTCATAATTTATGAGTAGGGCGAATCTATGGGAACACCAAATTAAAAAGTTTTCGAATTAAACCCTAAAAAAACTAAAATTAAAATGTAGCAGATGACTCCTCAAATGAACTAATGAAAGTATGCAGGGGTGTTGGGTCACGATTTTGGTTTGGGATAGCTACTAATGACAATAAAATTTTGGTTTTGGATAGCTACTAATAAAAATAAAATTTTGGTTTGGGATACCTACTAATGGAAATAAAATGTCACTGACCAGGAGGTTGAAAGAATCTAAATACAGTGTGGGCTCAGAGCTATTGACAAAGCAGCTGGTCAGAACTCATGTGTCTCGGATATAACACAGTGATTCCATGGACCATGATCGTATCATACGTTCTGTTCAGCTTCAAAACATTTTGTCGATTTGACCATGGATAGTTTTGTTGAAGGTATTAATCCCTTGAGTTTTGTCTCACAACTTAACTTTGACATATGTTAAAAGTGGCTTTCTAAATAATAACATTATTATTCTAAATAATAACATTATTTAGAAAGGCATTCTTAACATGGGGAGGGAGGCTTTGTTAACTATTCTGTACTTTCACGTAACAACTTAATAAACAAAAAAAATGTTTTTTTTGTCCCCCAAAAAAGAATAGCTAACAAAGCCCTTGGCGGGAACATAATATAGCGAGAACCGACTGTTGCAATTGACTGCTGAACACATTCTTAGCCGGATGTGGCAATTCTTGGTGATTATGCTATTATACCAAAAATTGTTTTGTTGGAAAATTAAAAATAGAAACCATGTGGACAAATGAACGTATATAAAAAGTCATAATATTGCATGAAGATGTCGCTTGTATTGTAGATGACTTCCGGGTTTTGTGGTCGCTGATCAAGCAAGACTCATATAGTTTGGTGGAATATTCTTTTTTCTGTGGATGATTTCCTTTATGGCTGATAATCAAAATACATAAGACAGTTGTTTAAAAATATAGTTTCTTGTTATTATTACATTGTGTGTGTTAATGTCAGATCCTTTAAATTATTATACAGGTGTTACATTATGCATTACTGCGGGTGCATAAATCCTTTATGCACCCGTGTTTCGTCGTGAATCCAGATTGTTGGTAAAACGCATGCGGGTTGATCTTCCAGTTGTTAAACTTGCTTTTTGGCTGTTGATAAAAACCATGTGGACGGCAATATTAAGCTTTTAACAGGATTTATTTACAACAGATAGATAGATAGATAGATAGATAGATAGATAGATAGATAGAGAGAGAGAAGTTTCAAATTCGAAATAAGTAAATGTATCACAAGGACGAGGTCTGAACAGAAAAGTGCTTTTTTGTTGTTGTTGGCTTTTCAAACAATTATAATTTACTATCAGGAAGACCCGACGTTGCTCGGGATTGAAATGAGGATCACTACTATGTACTTTTTCACTTTGTTCATTACACCAAATTACTTTCTTTGTTTTTACTGCCTCTCCTCCAGTTTTGCCCATTTATATAGTCAGAAGAAGTTGAAATGTGAGAAAACTGTCTTATAAACATGGCTTAAATTTCATTAGAATTGGATATACGTATTTGAAATTTGAAGACGGTTCTGTCCCCATGGGTCACTTAGAGGGGGGGGGGGCGTAGATATTTTGCACATAGAGGGTAACAGAGATTCGGGACCATTTACATTGTCTTCTCTGGAGAATGTTCTACATATGGTATAAATTTTATAAAAATAGGATATATTTGAAGTTTTAAGGGGCTTATGCCCTCATAGACCCCATAGGGGTGCACTTAGAGATTCGGGAACACTTCCATTGTCTTTCCCAGTAAATTTTACATAAGAATACACTTTTAGATTTTATGTACATTCTCTAACCTTTCTTTCTATGGGGAACACAGACATTGAGTTTCATATAAGATTATCATTTAACTAACACTGTGGGTCCATGTAAGTAAAATAGAAAAAAAAAAGTTATTTTGTTTAAACTTTATTATAAAAAAGGAAATGTCTTTATTATGAACTGTTAAAATCACCTGAAATATCAAATCATAATTTGAAAAAAACAAAAAAACTTGATTACATAATTTTCTAAATTTTTTTAAAATTTTCAAAAGTGATTGCACCTTTTAATAAGAACAATACTTTAAAAAGAATATGCAAATTATTTTGAACTGCAGACTAAAGATGATATGAAAATTGCAAAACTGATTTCTAGATCTGGTAAATGTTCAAGCAAATATGCAGATGTGTCGAATATGATGATCCTGAAACCGGATCGAGCAGTGGAAATGGCCCCGACTTGTCTCATCCCCACTGTAAAAGGGTCCATTCTTGCCTGGTGTGTAGTTTAAAAATTAAAGAAAAATCGAAATCATAGGTTACTAGTGAGGATCGAATTCACGACCTAGGAAAAACAGAATGACTGCTTATTGCACTTCAATATGCAATAAACAAATTCCCCTTCATAAAAAAAAAGGTCAACCCACAAATTATCTGTATTTTCATTGGTTAAAAAGAATTCACTGAGATTAGTTAAGGTCTGAAATCTGCTGACTTAGAGAGTGGAAGAAAATGATTTTGATGGTGAATGATTCTTCCTCCTAAATATTAGTTGAGAGTACATTGTAGGCAATCAGTTTGACAGAGACTGGCTATTTCGATGGCTTTTTATCTGTCAGACTGTCGTATACATCTTGGGTAGTCCTAGGAGGTCCACCCTCCTAGGGCTTGCCTTCCCTCTTTGAAAAAGGAGTTGGTTAATCGCTAACTGCCTGAGGCGCCCCTACTGGGGAATGCGACAGGGCTGCCCAGACTATTTTTAGAAGCCGGCTTGGCTCTTCCACTAGGGTGCTGGCTTTTTCTCCTCCCATCTTCCGGCACATTATACTGATGTGTGAGCCGTATTATTTTTGACTGAGACAAGTGGATTATTTTTTACATATTAATCCGGTGAAATTGAACTTTAATGGTCCCATTGAAATCAGAGTGTAAACGCTTCACTGATCAAGTTTCAAACGTTTTTCAGCACATGAATGGATGAAGCTAAGGAAAGAAAGTTATTGATTTTGACAGAGATATTGATGATTGAAAAATGTTTAAGGAATATATTAACTTGAATTCAGAATTTTCTCAGTCAGGTGATACTCCTATAGTAGCTCAAATAACAGAAATATTTCAGACCGAGACATTACGAGTCATCATTCAAGGCAAATCTAAAGAATGAATGAGTTGGAAGGAAAATAACGTCGATGATGAAGTTGAGGATAATGGCCACACTTGGATGTCGGTAAGATGGGGAGGAACATAAAAAACATTAATAGAAAATTACTATCAAAAGCCAGGCGATGTGTTTGAGGATTTGAGAAGACCTGTATATTTAGGACAGACACTCGAACTATGAACAAGCGTCTGTGTGCATTTACTCGACAAGTCGTTGCTTGATTTCGACACCGGTTGCAGTGTCAATTGCGTGGTTTCAGTCAGTCCTGCAACAGGAAGAATTCTCTCTCCAAACAAAATTACAACTCCAGTTTAAAACAAATGACAAAGTTTTACTTTGACGAATGTTACAATGATACTCGTTTTCTTCTACTGAACAACAGGCTTGCAAACCAAAACTCTTCGTCAGACCGAATCAAGACACAAGTCCAAACGAACACGAGCAATTAGTTCAGAACCAAAGGGCCCATCTCTCTCCGAGAGACACACAAAGCTCAACTAACCTCCTCTGCTGGAATATATATATATATATATATATATATAGATATTGGTGTCATTTAGAATAGACCACAAAGACACCCATTTAAAAAACCAATCTGCTAAACATAAAAATCTACTGACCAGGGGATGCCACCATCTGGGATGATCGTAACTTTTGGAATGCCTCGAGTGGGTCATAATCACAGCAGAAAACCTTCTATCTGAAGAACATTCCTTTTTCAGGGGCTTCATCTCTCAGCATTAACCTCTGTTTAAAGAGACACTAAGCTTTCCAAGTAGAAATCAAATTCTGGATAGTCAAAATTCCAGACCAGACATATTTCCAATTTCTGGTGTGCTTTCTCTTCCCTTGGTCAAATAACTCTGCCGCAGAAAGCCTGCATTGCAAATATATAACCCATTAAACATGCCGCCTACTACATGTGTACACAACGTACATGCAAGAAAATATAAGACTTGCATTGTGAGTTATTGCCTGAAATTCATGGATTCTTCATTCGATTGATGACAAAAAAGCTTTTCTCCTCGGTAAAACAATTGAGAGAAACGCGAGTGTGAAACAAAATGTGAAAACTCAAAAAGACTATGGATTAGCAGGTGATCTTTCTAGAGTGTTAGGGTTCTTAACCCTTAAATGCTTTATTTGGTTAGGAAAAAAAGTCTTAGGGGATAAAAACCTTAATTAACTCAGCTAATAATAGATTAGACTGGACCAGTGCTCAAAACTAGATTATTGGAGCTTTTTGTAATAAGCGTGTGTAAATTTATCATCTCAAACTTATAATTGTGCTGAAAGCAGAAATTAACGAAAAAGCATGAAATTGAAAAGAAAACAGACATTTTTGTAGTCAATTGTGTTTTTTTAAATTTTTTTTATTTTTAAAAATTACTTACAAAGGTAGAAAAAAGACAAAGATCCATGAAAAAAAAGAAATACAGCAGATGTGATATGAATTATTTTTACCTTGTCTCATATTCAAAGTACACTTTGTAAAATTTGGGCAGTTATTTATCACGACAAAAGTTAAAAAAAGAAATTGTTTAAATGTACCTCAGTCTTATATTATTCGGACTACTATTCTCATCTTGTTATTTTCATTTTCACGTTTCATGTTTCGGCCAAAACAAAAAAAACATAAACTGTGATAGTCATCATCATATTTGGTTTATCATCCGTTTTACATGCTGGCATGTGTTGGACAGCTTTTAAAAATTGATTTCCACACTAACCTATCTCGTACACACTAATTGCAGTCTCTGTCTCTTTGTCCTGTTCAATAAAACGTTTTAAAACTAAGTAAGTCTGGCGTCCACATGTTATCATTTCAGCGGCCGAGATACAACATATTTTATTTCACTTCAGTTTTCTGAAAATACTTAATCCTGCTAAGAAAACAGTTAGAGTGGAGACATTTTCCCTTACTCATTGAAACAGAAGGGGAAGTAATCATATAATGAGTTCTTTCCCTTGACTTCTGCAAAAATAAATAACTGTATAACATAAGTTATTGTGTGCAATTATACCGAGTTCTGGCGGTTCGGTTCTTCAAAAATCAATACATATATTAATTAAATTATGCGACTTCAAGCAGGTCTCTGTAGACGTGTATGCGTGTTTCTTGCCTCCATATTAATTACACATTATTATTTGTTCTTTACTATTAATCGATTAACATCAAGTACTAAAAGAAAATTTTTAAAAATTCCTATTTCACAAAATAATTTGATTAGAAAATTAAATAAAGTCACCAAAATTAATTTCCTTTTCTTCGTAAACAAGTCAGTCATTTCTTCTTTTACTCCCGGGCAATACCGGGTAGGTACAGCTAATTTTATATATTTTAACATGAGGAATTATGGGAAGAGAAGTCAGATTAGATCGGTTGTCTTTATTTATATTTGCATAGTTGTTTGGCTGGTGGCAAATAATGTCAAATAAATGTGTATTCGTAATATTAGCTCAGGTAAAAAAATAAAATTGAATGGATCCAGATTTTTTTCTTGAAATTTATATAACAGGCAGCCATTTTAATAATTTGGATTGGCTGACCAAAAATAGAAACATTTATAACAACAAAAAGAATTTTGAATGATTAAATCTGAAATGGGAAGTATCTTCTGGTGTAATAAAATCACGTTAATGCTTCTCATTATCATGATTTTATGAGAAAAAAAATGAACAAATTATCTATTTTAACCTTCTTAGCATTGTGGCCCTAACACGTAAATGTAACCTTCATTTTCAGTACCTTTTTTTCCGTCTTTCATTCCCAAAAAGTAAGTAAAAGTAAAATTTTACCTTTCACCCCCACGCTGTCCCTATTTACTTGCCTCCCCACAAGAGCAGTTAGATACAAAGTCGGTTTTTAATGTGGGGAAAATCCAGCACCCCGAAAGGGGCACTGCATTGGGACAAAAATAAAGATTGCCTCAGTCTAGAAGGGTTTCTTCTTGACTGACAGAGATCAGAAAAGACGAAGTGTAGTATCAAAACAGACACTACACTTTGATCCTAGCTAAAGGATTCCATAATTGCCATTATTTAAAAATAGTTTGTTTGTTTTTTTTACTAGAAATACTTGTATATTTTAGCTAAAGGATTCCATAATTGCCATTATTTTTGTATTTAAAACATAGTTGGTTTTTTTTTTACTAGAAATACTTGTATATATATTTTTTTTCTAGTCGTATTGTAATCCCACTTTTTTTTCGTATTGTCTCCTCAAACTTAGAATGAATGTTAGGGTTATTTTTTTTTCTTTTAAGGATTCTTCCCTTTTATTTTGATGAAAAAATACAGAAGTCTGGGGTAATAAGGAAAAAAAATTCTAAAGTATATTAGTAGTTCAGGTAAAAGAAAAAATTTAATTAAAAAATGGTGACCATTTTAGAAATACACAAAAAATGGTTACTCGTTCTGTCCTATGCTAAATGGTCAAAGAATTAAGTTATCAATAACACTTTCTGGAAGTAAATAATCGTTTTATGTTAAATTTATACAGTAAAAGTGGTAGTTCATTTTTTTATTTTTTTTTATTTTCTCCAGGTATTTCTAGGGTGTTGATGAAAAGAAAAAAAAAATGAGATTCTATTTTTAATTTTTTCATTTTCCTGCTGACAAAAAGGATCAACGTTTACTGAAATAAATGCAACCTTTTTCAGTTTTTTATTTTTTATTATTGTTTTTCCCCAAAAACTGAGAATGTAACTAATCATTTTAAAATAAAATTGAAAAGCGATAACATCTAAAATATAAATATGGTGTCTTTCTGTCTGGGATGCAATTAAAAACAAAGCCCTGTACAAAGATCAAACAGCAATTTTCTCAAGATTTTACGAGGAATTCAATGCTGATAGAGTTTGGTACTAGTTTTTTTTTTTTTTAGATTAATATCATAAGTGTCCGTGTTTGGCTGGACATCCATAAACAGCAAAGACTATTTTATTTTTTTTAACTTGAAAATGATAGAAATTGAAAAATAACAATAAAAATAGTAATATAGTGTTCAGGGATGGAAACAGATGTACACAACATTCCCAGACAATGCCGGAGTGTATGCTAGTTTATATATTTTTATTTACTTATTCCTTTCGTTTAATATTCATCAAGAAGAAATACGTCAAATTAATCTTTAATATAATAATAATAATAATATGCATTGCGCCTATTTCAATATCTATATATATTAATAGCTAACCCTTTGTCTGTAATATCAAGAGAGATAATCCAGTAAGTGAAAGCTAACATAGATCAGCAGCTGCTGGCTGAAGTATTAGTATTGTTTTATAAGCAAGACAACTTTTTTTCTATTTTTCAGAGTAAATTTAATTCTAGAAGTTGTAGGTAAGCAATGTCAAAAATGTGTGTTGTTATTTTTCATGGCGCGGCCACCACATGATGAGTATTGAATAATTGATAAATCTGATAGAAATTATTCGTAACATTCGTGTCTTTTTTTTTTTTCAATGTTATCAATTAGCTCATTTATTCAAGAAAACATGAAATTAATAAAAAGACAAAATCAGAACAACATTATAATCATGGAAACAGAAAACAAAATTTTTAACTTTCAAAAATCAAAAAATACCAAAGAAAATATTTTTAAAGATATATATTTATATATATATATTAAATCACATAGTTTTTATATTTTATGAAATTGATGGGTTTTTTTTAATGAAGAGTATTTTCCTGAAGATTAAATATTTGTGATGTGTTTAAACAAAACTAAAAGATATGTGTTTAGTGTGTTTAAACATATATATAAATAAATAGTAATAAATAAAAAGGTATATGCATTTCTGTGTAAGTAAAATGGTCGACCATAGTCGAGGGCAACCCAAAGGCTCCCTTTTCATTAGCTACTACACTTCAATTACCCTTATAATGCTGAGTGTTTAGCAAGGGGGCATCGAGTACCATTTTGTTCTTTTCATCTTTGATATGATTAAACTGGAGATTGAACCCCGGTCTCTTGGCCCATTAGCGAACACTAACCATTATGCAAAATGGGTTGGTGTCTGTGTATATATGTTTATATATAACGGTATGTATAAAGTCATGTGTTTGTATGCATATATAAATAAAAGTATATATGTTTGTGTGTGTGTATATATATATATATATATATATATCTTCTCAAAACCAGAACTGAATCAAAACAGCAAACCTTGCATACACAAAGAGCTGAATATCATTTCAAATATAACTTTATAACAATAATAAATAATTATATAAAGGTACATATATTTCTGTGTATATATATATATGATATATGTTTGCGTGTACCTTTATATAATATATGGTAGTCCCTCAATAACAGTTTGAATTATCAAACTCCACATAATTTGTTTTTAAATTGCTTGTATTTTTGGAGAACATGACCCACCCTGTCCACCAGGCAAGTCATGACTGTACTGTCGCATGATGTGTCCCATGTAACAGACCTACCTGGTTGCAGGTTTTATTTAAGAGCTCCTTCTCCAAGACTAGTTACCGTTACCAAGGCTAAAGTGTCAAGATTACCCTACTATTTCACCCATAACAGGGAGAGGGGAGATATACACAGGAAATAGTAAGAGAGATAAAATAGACATATTTTTAGATTTTGATCTAAACAAATCTCATGATGAAATAGGCATTCCTTTCCTGCAGGGTTGGGTATCGAAATCTGTAACACTAAAATACACTTTTTTTTTGTCTTGAAAAATTATTAAAAAAAACAAAAAAAAACAGCTAACATAAGGATCAATAGGCAAAAGGTGTTTTATTTAACCAAACCGGTTTCGATAAGAGGTGGCATACCATTACCATTGCATATTTCATTTCGATACAAAAAGAAAACAAAATTAGTTATGTACCGGCAGTTTCATAGCAAGCCTGACTCAGTTTTAATAAACATGAGTCTACCGGGAACCATTCGTCATAACTAGTTTCTAATTTTTGTAACAAAATAAAATAAATGGACTCTTGCTTTCGTAATTGAGCACTCTGGTAATTTTTTTTTTACAAAAAAATTATCTATCTCTCTCTCTCTCTCTCTCTCTCTCTCTCTATATATATATATATATATATATAATAATAATAATAATAATTTAATAACTCTTCCGAGTCTACTTTTTGCAAAACACATTTTTTAATAATAATTTATTATAAAAAAAAATTGTGTTTGTAAATGGGCAGGAGCAATCGTATGAATAAACATGTTTTTTTTCAAAAAGTAAACGCAAAACATCTATTAAATTGTTATATATTTTCAGCTCTAGTAATATTAATACTATTGAGCTATTATACATCACGTTTTTAAAGGAAGTTAAATAATATATATATATATATATATATATATGTGTGTAATGGTGGAGGAATTAAGACAGAGTGCTCAATTAACAGAATAAAAGCGCTTAATATTTGTTTGAAAAATTATACACCCATTAAAAGTTGTATAATTTCTCATATATATATATATATATATATATAGTAGAAGTGTTGAATAACCACTTTCAGACAATCAGATAAAGAAGATGAGGTATCGATAAACAATCAAATTACTGTATAGTGTTATTCAAAATAAAATAAGCTTTTACATGTAATTAAGCACTGATTATTTTTCCTAGACAAACAAACAGAAATATATTATATACATTATTTCAATTGCCACTCTACATTAATATGATCTTCCTTTAATTTCATTGAAACACTAGAAACTCAGTCCGCAGAGCAAAAGCTACCGATGTAAGCCACTATCAAAACCTCGACTGAAGAATCGGTTACATCTGGTAGCTTTTGCTCTGCGGGCCGAGTTTCTAGTGTTTCAATGAAACTGATAGATCATACTAACGTATAGTGGCAAGTGAGATTAATAAATACACAAGTAATTGAGCACTTTGGGTTTGTTCTCCTATAACAAAAACATTAAATATATATATATATATATATATATATGTATAATATAAAAATGGTTAGAAAATCATTCAACATGAACAATGCTTTATACGCTCCATCTGAGGTTTCGGTATATGATATGCAAAAGTAAAGAGAAAAATAATATCTTCACATTGGAAATAGCATTGGATATCTGAAGAACGTATATCATATACCGAAACGTCATATTGAATGAATAAACCTTTTTTTCAGATAGAAAGATTTTCGTCAAATATTTTTTACTCTTTTTCTACATACATATATAGGATATAAGTAATGAATGGAAAACCTTTTTCTGTAAAACCGTCTATACAATTTATACAAGGTTTCGGTCACAAAAAAGTATGTCTTCTTCAGACATGTAAAAGCCGAGAAAATGCTGGTGGTCGTATGAAAAGATTTTCCAGTCATTATTTAAAATCATATTCAGATTTTTCCCCTTTTTTTCTAATATGGTTCGTTTGCTTTACAACATACCGACCCTTTTCGGGTAGTTTAATGCCAAAATACTATATGTATTGCAAAGGATTCGTTGTATGAGATTATAAGCAGAAGTTGTTGTTTTACCCATGGGTGAGAAGGAAGATTTGTCAACATTTCCGGGAAACCTTTAAACCGTTCAGCAGCTTGGACAATTTTCCATCCCCCTCATCCTTCCAAACTGAAGTGTATCCAAGATTGGGTGGCTTCCAATCATATCCTGGTCGCAAGAATCATCCAAAGCTCCTCCCGCTCATTATAAGAACATGAGGTTCTGTTGCCGATGCTACAAACACAGCAGAACAGTTCGAGGTGACACGCTGGCAACCCGTTTCTAAAAAGAAATTCAAACAAGTCAATTTAACAATCAGAATCAATAAAGCAATCAATATAGGCTGCAGCTTTTGGATGTGTCATTATGAAAGACTAGCATGGCTACCTGGTGTTGCCCGGCAGGCACAGACAACAAAATAGAAGAGTTAAAACGACTTTCTTTTAAAGCTTCTCTCTCTTCCCCCCTCCCCTCTCTCTCCTCCCCAGTCAAGAAGGATTTTTCTAGCACAGGACAAAACATATACTACACTTTGATCCTAGTCAGAAGGTCAAGAAAGCGTATTTTAGTTTAGGTTTTACACCTAAGGTCGATGATGTGAATCACTCGAAATGTCAACCTCACCTCTGCCTAATTCTCTTCCTTGTGACATCCAAAAGAATGAATATCATAAAAAAAAATGTGTTCTATCCAAGGCAATGCTGAAAAAGAATATATCATTTTTGTGGGCGTGTTCTGTGTAGTTTCAGACTTTGAACTGAACACACACACATACAGACAACTGCCCTTTATATAACTGACTATCAGAGTCACCCAGGACTGCCCGGAAATGAAAGTAGTCCTTATATGAAAAAGACAAAGCACTAAACAGCTTGCTTGCTGTATGCAGTTTGAATTCTCTGAATTTGGTTCTAGTGACTTGAATAGAACAAGTGAACCGAGTAGACTGCATGATATTCTCGAACTGCACACCCTGGTCACTGCCTAAGTCCCCACCCCTACATCACTTTGTGCATCTTATCAATGTGTATCTTTTAACCAAATTTTAACTCTGGCTGCTCAACTGAGAAAGTTATGGGTATACATATGAAAACACAAATATAAATATTGGTATAGTAAGTTTGCTAGTATAAATATTAGCTAAACTATATTTGTGCAGATAGATCTGGCATTATGTTGTAAATAGGAACCATTTCAGACAAAGGATCACGAAGGGTTAAAACATTTGATGTTTCTTGTATAAGCTAAACTTCTTAAAAAAGAATGTCAATAGTGTTTGGTCAGATATAACATGAGACATATGACAGAAAGTGGGAGGTGCCATTCTAGTCAGTTTGGATGGAGCAGGTGCGAAAACACACACAAGCTACATACTCAAAACACTCTAAAAAAGCAATTACGTTTTTGTGCAAAAGGAGGTTCCCAGTAAGATATTGAGAAAAATAGCGGTCATGAGACGTGTGTACAGTCACGTTTGCATGTCAAAATCATTCTTTATGCTTGAAAATCATTTTTGAAGCACACAAGTAAATTCATTGTTTAATCCAGTCGTCAAGTATAAAAAGATCAGAATTTCAACATTCTCTATAGTAGAGCTAGAGACAAGACAAGCCGGCACACTCCGTTGTACCTTACTCCCTCTTGCCCCATGGCAAGGGGAGAGCAAATGACTCTGCTCAACTTACTTACAAACTAACAAAAGACAGTACTTACAGTTACACAAAAGTCCACACACTGACTAAGACCGCATACACACAATGTCTACACTGCTTTCTGAACTTACACATGCATATTCACACGTACAGAAAACAAATATAGACATACACACAAGAACATTTAACTTTTCTAACATGCAATTTACTCAACATAAAATAGTTCTGTAAACTTGCATATATATATATATATATATATATATATATATATATATATATATGGTAAAATGAAAAAGGAAAAACCAAAAAATGGATGTTTTTTATGTGTACATCAACGTTTCGTCTTTATTTATAAGACTTCATCAGGATGATGATATAGAGAAAAGATGTCATGCAAGTACAGATACATGTAGGGTAGACATATTGGGAGGAAAAATAAAGTAAAATGAAAAATAATGGCCAATACTTGGTGGACGTCCGTACTTGTTAGAGAATAAAAATGAATGCAGAAAATGAGTGGGGAAAAAATAGAAAGATGGGGTGAGCAAGGACTACTGTGGCTGGTGGTAAGAGAAAGAGGTGGGGGATGAGCAGGGGTAAAGTGGATGGCAGAGAGATTGCTATCATTTTCCAAATATTTCAAATATTTCACACCCTATCACAACAAATCCTCCCTCTTCCCCCTCTCAACTATTTTCTCCCATACCTCTTCTTAAATTCCCTCATTTTCTCAAAACGCTCTCTAAGACCATAACTTTCGCCCATCCACCAAAATCACAGCCCCCCCCTCCCTCTCTACCCATCCTCCTTTCCCTGCATACACCCCCCACACACAAACATTCCAACTTACTTTTCCCCTTCAATCTTGACCTCGGCATCTGGTCAAACACCTCCCTCCCCCCTCTTCCTCTACTCTCTCTCTGCCATCCACTTTACCCCTGCTCATCCCCCACCTCTTTCTCTTACCACCAGCCACAGTAGTCCTTGCTCACCCCATCTTTCTATTTTTTCCCCACTCATTTTCTGCATTCATTTTTATTCTCTAACAAGTACGGACGTCCACCAAGTATTGGCCATTATTTTTCATTTTACTTTATTTTTCCTCCCAATATGTCTACCCTACATGTATCTGTACTTGCATGACATCTTTTCTCTATATCATCATCCTGATGAAGTCTTATAAATAAAGACGAAACGTTGATGTACACATAAAAAACATCCATTTTTTGGTTTTTCCTTTTTCATTTTACCATCACGTCGGATTACCTTCATCCTTCTCTTCCCATATATATATATATATATATATATATATATATATATATGTTGTGTTTGCTAAGAATGTTTTTTTTCTTTTGTTTGACATTCACGTTTTTATCCATTTTCAGCATTTATAATACTTTAATTATCAGTGTGGGTCTTGGTACGTTAATAAGATGTGGCAATTGTCTATACCCTATCCAAGCCAGGATCCACGCTACAAATACTTACCACTGCCCCAGCAAAAGGCCCTGGTAACTCATTGTAACGTCGGAGCACCTCTCTAATGTCTGCAGGAGTGATAGCCTGAAACGTGTGTAGCTCAAAGTTATTGTTTGGACCATTCTGATAAAAGAAAGAAAGAATAGCAAATGAAAAAGGGGCAGATAACTCCTGATAAACAACACATTATAAATCATTTATTTAGACAAACGGGAAGAAAATAACAATTATTATTATTACTAATAACAAAAAAAATGCTTCATCAGTGTTCGCACTCATTATTTATCTAGATATATTACTAAAATATTCATATAAAAATCACAGAATTATGTCAGTAATTTAATTTTTTCATATATAAATTGTTACTATCATTCCTGATGACCTAAAGAAAAAAGCCATTTTTTTTATTATAGAGTGGAAGATTTCTTTCTGAATTCATTTCAGGTGATCAGGTAAGTCTGAGGTGGTTGTCTTACTTATTTATTTTCTCGTTTTCCCTCACTACTTGAAATAGTTCTGTTCAGGGGCTAGAAAAAGGCATGTGTTTTCATTGCTAACTTTCATGTGATGGGATGGAAGTACACAATTTATTTATATATATATATATATATATATATATATATATAGTCTCAGAAGTTTCTCAACCATTAAAACTATATTAAAAAAAACAAAAAAAACAACTTATAGTCCCAAGTCTTCCAGTGGAAAATCACTCATGTAAGTCAATTTATTTTTTACAGTTATTATATTAGTTTGTTTCTAACACTATTTTAAGGGGTCATCAGTTGTTTACCATGAAAAACTGTTTCGGGAATTTAAAAACAAGACAGTATTTAATTTCATGGCTTCCCAGCAGAGTTGATCAGACCCCACTTCCCTTAAAAGACAAAAACATAAACGTTCCTTATACTAAATCTACGTTTTGTTCCATATAAATGTTTTGCTAACTTATATTAGTTATTTAAGACACAAAAAAAAAAAAAAAAAAAAATTTTTTTCTTTACCTGTGCTGTTCGTCTGTCTAATAAAACTTATCCGTTACTTACAAAAATGTTGCTGCATTTTAAAGTGTTTACGCACACAAATTCATTCATCTTTATTATATAGTGGAGGATTATTACTACTACTACTACTACTACTATGACAACAATACTTATGGAGAGTAGACAGTGCACTGTGGATGTACTTTCAGCAGTCCCATAACTCTCACCCTCACTACTTGTCTTTTAGTCCTCACATTCCATGAGCAAGGTTTCTGACAAAGGGGAAAGAATTGCTGTTTACCCAGGTTGGTTGTTTAGGTGTGAGTGGTATGTGGAGATGCTTTGAATATATATATATAGATAAGAGTGAAAAAAATCCCAAATATATTATTCAAGACTGAACATATTTATTTGCATATTTTCTTAATTTGTTGAACTACGAATTTAAAGTCCTTTAAGCTGGAACTTTTCAAAAAGGATTCTTTTTTCATCAGACGGTTAAACCAACCTTTGAATTAATAAAAGGTTGCTTCAAATATTTTTGAAAATTTCAAAATTTTGTGAGCAGTTTTAAGAAAGCTAGAAAACAATTGAAAAATTCCTTTTGAAGTATTTTCTAAGAGTTATTTTTCCATAGAATAGCATAAACTTTTTTGCAAGTTGAAGAAAAGTTTCAAATTGATATATCTTTTTTAGTTCAGCATTCAAAGATCAACATTATAAATGATAAATAAACAGTAAGCAAGGGAAGATATTCAGGTATATATCTGTAATAGGAAATAACAGAGGTCAAACATATGCATGAAAAATTCCCAAACTATGTAAAAATTCTAAACAGAAAATCTCCGCTTTCCATGCTGATGAAAAAGAGTCGGAAGTTGAAAGGTGTTTATATGTGGCAGTGAAGCGCAAATGAATATGTTCAATCTTGAATAATATATTTGTTTTTTCACTTTTATATACCATATATTAATGCTCTATTTCCAATCTTGAGTATCTATCATCATATGAATTTTGACGATATTCCTGGATACAATCCTATGAGAAAAGCCTTGAAAATATATTTATGAATTTTTTTATAATAAAGATTATAAATGTGTATATATATATATATATATATATATATATATATATATCGGTTCAGGCTACTTTATAAGCATCGTCAAGTGAAAATTATGAAATCAGATTGAATACCAGATTATGCGATGCAAGATTTTTTTCAATAAATGAAACATTTATTATTTTTTTTATTTTAATCATATATTTTGACATAAACATGTCATCTTCAGTGTGTACAGACATATTTTTTTTCTTTTTCATTGTTGAGATCTCTCGATTGGGAATGCCGACGAGAAATCACAATATCTCCTGATGGTAATGGAGTGAGCTTTTATAAGAGCGATTGACTGTAGCTTCACGCTGACATGTGGTAGTTTAACAGAGGTTTCATTTATTAATCTGGTTTTCAATCTGATTTCATAATTTTCACTTGACGATGCTTATAAAGTAGCCCAACAGATTTATTAAACTACCATGTGCCAGTATGAAGCTACAGCCAATCGGACTTACAAAAACTCACTCCATTACCATCAGGAGATATTGTGATTTCTCATCGCAAATCTAGAGATCTCAACAATGAAAAAGAAAAAAAAAATGTCTGTACACACTGAAGATAACATGTTTATGTCGAAATATATGATTAAAATGAAAAAATAATAAATGTTTCATTTATTGAAAATGAATCTCGCATTTCATAATCTGGTTTTCAATCTGATTTCATATATATATATATATATATATATATATAATTAATAGTGATAAATAAATCAAAAGATTTATAACATTATTTCTTACAGTTCCAAGAATTCGATGTCAACAATAGTCTGGCGTATAATCGTTTCAGTGACGTTTAGGAAACGTATTTAATTTTCTTATTTTTTATATATATGATTTCCAATATGTATTCTTCAGCACCTTGTACTTAGGTCACCAATAGAAATTCAGTAAAAACATCTTTAACATAATTTCGAAACATTTAAAAAATAAGTTTTAACAGGAAACAGACATTATGTTAGTTCCACCATTAATTAATATAAATAATAATTGTAGTAAAGGTAATTATAATTATAATCATAGCAATAGTAGTAGTTACAATGGTAATTATAGCAATACTAGTAATGATTATAGAAATAAAATAATATGAATAATAATCATATTAACAATGATAATAATAATAAGTATACTATTAATAATAATTGTAATGATACTTATAATAACGATAATAATGGTAATAATAATAATATTATTAGTGTTAATAGTAGTCAAAGTTAAAGTAATACATATCGAATTGATAAGGTCTCTATTGGATATGAATCTAAAATAGAATCTTAGGAGATAAGAAAAATAATAGTAATAGCAATCCAAGAACATCACAGCAATAATGATGATAGCATGAACAATAATGTTACTGTCGTCGTTAAAGCTGGAATCTGCCAGAATTACTTTTAGTAAAAAACAAAACTAGGAAGAGAGAAATTAGACAAAAGTGTCCATGGGATAAGCATAATGGTGGAAGTGCCCCGTGGTTTTACATATATGGAAAAACACTGAAAAGCAATTTGTTATGGAAAAATACATAAGTCAAAGGTATTACATATGAGACAAGACACAGTTTGACAAAGGTGAGCATAAAACAAACAAATATGAAGGGATAGGAGCATTTAGAAGTCCAGTTTCAAATGAGGTTATTTTCAAAGTGCAGTTAGGGGTTGCTTAAGAAAGAGTGTGTAGTCTTAAAATTGACTAACCGTTAACTGTTTATCCTTTTTCTAACATTCATATCTGTAGTGACATTAATGTTCACAATACAGAATAGCTTATCCACTCTAACAAGACTGAATGATGGGAAGTTTGGTTATTATCTTTCTCTTGTTTATAAGCTGACTCAGATTGTTGACAAACCCACTCGTATACCTGATGCTGCTGCTGCCTTGATCTTTTCTTGATAACTTACCCTGAACAGTGTGTATCTATTGTTCTATCTCCTCTGGGATCTTTCGATCACTCTGTTGATTCCATCAAGATCAAATCGAAGTTCAAGGAGACCTCTAATGTCCCTTTCCATTGCAGAGTGTATTGATACTCAAGGGCTGGTTAATATAACTTTAGATCTTTCATCTCCGAAATTCGTCTGCATTCCACTTTCAAAAAGAATGCGTACTGTGTCGCCTCCGATATTTCTGATTGGTTAATCGCTAGTATTGAAAGTTTTATACCCTCTAAAAAATGTCCTGAAACCAAAGCAGCTTTTAAAACGGTCCGCACCTGCTGCAAATGAGTTATAGAAAATGCAAAAGAGCCCTATGGCCAATCCGTTAAATCCAGAGTTGCTGAGCGGAGGCTTGGTTCTTGAGAGTTTTGGAGAATAACAAAGAGGAAACTGAACAGATGTAAGACTTCTATTTCAACCACCATTAATGGACAAGAGGTGATTTTTCCAGCATCTGACAAAGCCAAAACTTTGCTAAAGATTCAACTCTTTGCAATCCACACCTACTTCCAAAGTTCCCTCCTATGAGTGAAAATACTCTAAGCGATATCCATACATCTGTTTGGGATGTTGCCAAACTTATCAAGAACCTTGACGTCAGCAAAGCAACTAGTCCTAACAACATTTCAGTCATTGTGCTTAAGAATCTGCTGCCGGGACTTGCTCCTATCCTTACAAAGCTATTCAATCGTTGCTTCAAAGAGAAATGTTTTCCATCTCCTTGGAATATTTCGTTGGTCTGCTCAGTATTTAAAAATTTTGGTGATCTGTCTTCTGCATCACAGTACACACTGATCAATCTCCTGTGTGTTACGAGTAAGTTGTTTGAATCTATGATAAATGAAGTTGTCATTCACCTCAGCAAGAGCAATCTACTTAATGACAACCAATATGGATTTGTTCTTCAAAATAAACTGATGATATGCTGACTGTAATATCACATAGGATCAGTAAATCATTCTTTCTGGCTTACTTCACAACAAGAATAATTAATATTTTTCGAGAAACTTCTTTAGTTTTCACATATGTTTTAGATTTGTTTGGGATAAAGAAGCCCCAGGGCAAGTTATGAAAATAATGATCAATGTAATGTTTACGATCAAGTCAGTAACTCGATTAGCCACTTAGAGAAAGATTTTTGGGGGGGGGGGGGGGGGGGGGGCGTGCCTCACCCGCCTGACTGCTACTAAGAGAGGTGGAAGGCATGGCATACCCGAAGAACAGTCAACACGGCGTGATTAGCCCTTCCCTTTCGCCTCTCGCCCGCCTGACTGCTACTAAGAGAAAAGGAAGGCATATGTTAACACCAGTGACCACAGCGTGCTTCGTCCTCTTCCTCACTTTTCATCCCATTCTCCCCCACCTGTTTCAAAAAGCGGCCCGAAAAAGGGATAAGGAAACGATAAAGATGGATACAAGTGATCATATTGTATAAAATGCTAGTCCTGGGCCATGCACCATGGCGGGAAATTAAAAGATTTTTGAAGAAGAAATCAGATAGAGAAAATATTTGGAAGCGTTCGCTCGGTCCAAAGAAACCACTTTTACGAAAAACTTGGAGTCATGGGATTGAATAAGGACATGGTGGAATATCGGAATATTGCTTCACCTAAGTAAAGAAGCCCCTTTCATCTCTCTCAACACATATTCGCACATTGGCTAAGGAACTTTTTTTCCATTGTTTTTATATTGACCGACACACACACACACACACACCGCATCACATTTTGCTTAAACAATAATATTAGGTTAGTGCAAAAACAATGGCGTTTTCTCACATGTTATATTTATATATGTTTCCTGAATTAATTTATTGATAAATCTAGCGTTGTTATAGGTCATTTTAAAGCGTGTTTTTCGCTCCATCGAATCGTGTTATTCGTTTCCATTTTTAATCTCTTCATTTATTGTTTTTGCAGGCTTTTCGACAGCATGGGCAAAATTGAAATCCGCACGATATTCTTGTTCCAGTTCAAACTAGGCCGAAAAGCTGCCGAGACAGCTCGTGACAGCAATGATGCGTTTGGCCCAGGAACCACTAACGAACGTACGGCACAAAGGTGGTTCAAGAAATTTTGCAATAGTGATGAGAGCCTCGAAGATGAAGACGGTCAAGGCCGGCCGACTGCGGTTGATAACGGAGATCTGAAAGCCTTAATTGAAGCCGATCCTCGCAAAACCACAGGAGAAGTTGCTGATGAACCTGAGGTCGACCACTCAACAGTCGTTCGCCATTTGAAGCAAATAGGGAAGTCAAAAAAGCTGGATAAATGGGTGCCGCACGAATTGAACGATAATAAAAAAAAATCGTTTTTTGAGGTGTCTTCTACACTCTTGCTGCGCAACAGAAACTGCCCATTTCTCAAGCGAATTGTGACGTGTGATGAGAAGTGGATCCTCTATGACAATCGTCGATGTTAGGCAAGATTATGGTGACTGTTTGGTGGTCTGCGACCGGTCTCATCCATCACAGCTTCTTGAATCCGTGCGAAATAATTACGGCAGAGAAGTACTGCCAACAAATTGATGAAATGCACCAGAAGCTCCAACGTATGCGCCCGAGATTGGTCAATATGCAGGGACCAATTCTCCTCCATCACAGTGCTCACCCGCATGTTGCACAACTGACCCTGCAGAAGCTGAAGAATTGGGCTACGAGACTCTGCCTCATCCGCCATATTTACCGGACCTCTCACCCACCGATTATCACTTTTTCAAGCATCTCGACAACTTCCTGCGTGAGAAATGCTTCAAAAGCCGAGATGATGCCGAATCGGCCTTCAATGACTTCATCGCTTCCAGAACTCCGGATTTTTATGATAATGGAATAAGTAAACTTGTTTCCCGTTGGCAAAAATGTGTTGATTCTAATGGTTCTTATTTTGATTAATAAAGTTTGATATAAAAGTTATGGTCTTTTGAAGTTGAACGTCAAAAAACGCCATTGTTTTTGCACCAACCCAATACTTCTATCTTCTATCCTTCGAGAACCACATTCCTGAAATAAAACTTTCTTCAGATTTATATCTATATATCATTGTCTGCGTTTTTCTTTCACCGTGTATTGTATTTAGTGTTTTCTGCTTATCAGTTCTCGTCTGACAGATACCTCTTCTAGCCAACAAAATATCGTTAGCTAGACTGACTGAGGTGCAAAAAGGGGCCACAAATATGAATATCTTTAGTAACGAATACAAGTCGTAGCATTATCATATATTTTCCCAGATTTTAGCATTTTACTTTTTGGGGGAAAAGCACAAGATATCTGAAGAAAATACTTATGCAACAAAATAGGCTGGTAATATAATATTGCGTGGTTTTCTGAATCTGTTGCTCTATTCTGACACTCAAACGAGCCGATGTGTGAATTCTATAACTCTGATAGCAAAAAGTGACAGAGCTTTTCATTTTTTTTGTCAGTTGCCACAAAATAAATTCAAAATTAAACATTTTTACAGAAATAATTCACCCGGGAATGAGGTTTGGTTAGAAGCAAAGTATCTGTTCAGATACTACACTTCATCTTTTCTGTCCTCGGTCAGTGTAGAAGAAATCCTTCTAGACTGAGGCAATTATTTTTTTTGTTCTTATCCAGAGTGCCCATTTTTGGGAAGATGGATTTTCCCCACATTAAAAATCGACCTTGTGTGTGTCCTCGTAAATAGGCGCACTTAAATTTACACGCTCAAAATATCTTTCGACTTTCTGTAAATTTGTAGATATATAAATATATTTTGTTCTCTAACCATGTTTTACCTTTTTTCATTCATTACATACAATTTTGTCCATTTTCAACATCACAATTTAATTGTTAGCATGGATCTTGGTACATTTCAAAACTGCAACCATCGTTTATATTTTATCTTTTTGCCGAAAGTTTAACAGCTCTTTACAAGAGTTAGAGTAAAATTCCTGGCATTCTACCCTGAATTTCTTGAGGAAATCTAAATTCTATAACTGATCAAAACTCCTAAATTCTGTAACTGATCAAATCAAGGTGTAACATTTTGTGGAAAGTTTGTCGATCCCCACCAGATGTCTCGTCATTGTCTTGTTGGCAGAAAACAGCTGAATCTCTAGTTAAAACATTGTAAACAGACAGCTCCATCGATAGTGACATTTCTCAGCAGTGGTAGTAGTAGTAGTAGTCATTCTTTCTCTTTGTGGCTGCAATAATATAAGCAATTCAAAAGAACAACAAATAACTCCATTATATGCTCTGGGATTTGCTTTACTGAATACATCAAAACCGGCCCATTTGGCATAATCATAATAGTGTTCACTAATGGGCTGGAAGACCAGGGTTCAATCCTTGGTAGAGTCATACAAAGACTTAAAACAAAACAAAAAATGGTACTCTATGCTTCCATGTGAGGATCACGGATAATCTTGAGAAAAGAGTAGCGCCATCTCCTAAACTTTAATGTAGTAATTACTGAAAAGGGACTATGATGGTCGACAACTTTACATTTTTTACATCTAGATTAACTGCATATTTTCCTTCCAACCTCCGTAGGCATGGTGAAAGCTTTGAAAACAAGAAACTATTCCCTTTGATGTCGAACACCGAAGAGGCAGAACCAATCTCACTTCTCTGCCACATTGATTTCCTGCTACCATGCAATTTCCTGTACACATAGCTCTAACCTCTAATTTAGTTTCTAATGGAAAATTTCTTCTTTTTTTTACTTAAACTCTGTTTTGAACAGTATTATTACACACACAAGTCCAATATCGCTAAAAAAGCTAAAATCATGGCCGTATCACAGCATAAATGTAGATGATGGCTAAGAAAAATAATGATGGCTTATTGCATCATTTTTGGTTTTATACACCAATGGATATCACAAATAAAAAACAGCTTTTTAGATTCAAAGTGTTTAAAAGATCAATTCAGCCCGACCTGATAGCTGGATTTAAGTCAGTCCAGTGAGGCACTTACCTGATGGGGAGACACCAATCCTGGACCTTTCCCTGTCATCTGCGATGAGGCATTAGAACTTGCTACAGCATTGGTAATCACTGAATCTTGGAATGCCTCACAGTAACTCGCACAGAGACTGGGCATGTGTTTGGCTAGGGGACCACCAGTAAGACCGAGGGCATCACGTTTCACAATCAAGGCCAGGTCAACCAACTGCAATAAACGAAGATGCAGCAATAATAATTAATAGCTGACAAAAAGAATTTCTTTGCTCTGCTGTCTGGAAAAAAGTAGGTGATTCTAGGTAACTCCAAGCCGCTGAATTCAAATATAAAGTCAGTTTTGTCCAATCAGGTCAAGGTTTCTTGCCTTTGAAATTTATATTTTTGTTCATTTATTGGCTTATTTTCGTTTAAGAGGACTGTATAATGTGCTTTTAAGCAAGTGTTCACTGTTTTCAATAGAATTGATAGTTTTTATATGAATCATATAAAGTTAAATTGTATAATTTTCATAATTCCTGTAAATATTTCATTAAGAAATTGCATTAGCATGAACAGGTCTTTAGCAGTTGAGTCACATTTTGCATGTGATTCCCCTGCTGTTATGTAAAGAAAATATATCTAGTTAATATAGTTCTTTCAGCTTGATATACATTTCCTTTGAGATCTCAATTGGTAAAATTATTTATTCTATGAATTTCTTTTAACTCTTTAATTCGTTAGTTGCAGCTGACCAGAGCAATTCTTATTCCTGAAACAAGTTGTACAATGAAGATGGAAACATAAAACCGGAAATGTTATAATTGTGATTAATTTTCTATGGTGGAAAACAGAATGAAAATTGATGATTTAGTAAAAACATTTTATTTTGCATATTTTGAAGTGATGCTTGGAAATCAGGATAAATCATTGGCACCTCACATAGTATGCAAAGCTTGCAAAGATAGATTGAGACAGTGGACTAAAGGTTCATGGAAAAGTTTAATATTTGGTGTGCCAATGGATTAGGGGGAGCAGAAAAACCATTATGATGACTTATTTTTTTGTGTCAATTAGAAAAGTGTCGACACAATTGTTCCTAATGTCTAAACTTTAAAGTTAAAGCTTAAGGGGTCTTAAGAAATTGAAATTCAGAGAATTTTGCTTAATTGGTGTCTAATGGCTATGGATCAAATTTAATGCAAATATTTGAATTTTCAAATGGGAGGTTGTGCCCATATTATGCTCCCTAAAACACCTTTAAAATACTTCAAAGAAACTGAAATTTGGGAAATATTTATTAATTGATGTCTAATACCTATTGTTAAAATTTCACAAAAAATCAGAGGTATTTGAATTTTCACCAAGGGCTTTCACCTTCACTTTGTATCCCTTGCATAAAACTAAATTAAACTAAATATAGCCTACATTACCCACCCTTATGCATAGCAGCTGTGTTCCAAAATTCATAATGATCAGTTAATTAGTTTAGGAGTGAATCCTATATATAGAGAAATATATAAACAAATACAGATACCTAGCTTATATAAATATAATTATAGCCCCTCTTTACAAGGATTGGTGCACTCAGAGAATTTATAAACGAGCCAACCCTGTTTGTTGTTGAATCACTGTCCTCTGCTCGCTGTACACGCCCGCCGATTTGGTGTTTATAGATTTAAATCCCTTCTAATTTCCCTGCTAGTTGACGCGGGGAGAGGGATAAAGAGACTCAACTACGAATCAGTGGCGATTTGTAAACCGTGTTCGAGCCCTCTGACCGACGTGAATTAACATCCCCATCACTGAAGATTGCGTAAGCATGAAACATCGATGTCTGTAGATAAAAATAATTAATATTTACTTTAAAAAATATTAATATATATATATATATATATATATATATATATATATATAATGTATGTACTTCCATCCCATCATGCAAAAGTCAGCAGGTAAACCGCATGTCTTTTTCTAGCCCCCGGTGACAGGAAGCCAGAAAACAAACAGCAAGTCAGACAACCACCTCAAACTTACTCTGCCGCCTGAAATGAATTTGGAAATAAATCCTCCAATCCACAATAAAAAAAAAATCAATGATAGCTGTTTTTTCTTTAGGTGATCAGAAATGATTGTAATAATTTATATATGAAAAATTAAATTACTGACGTAATTCTATGATTTGATATGAATATTTTAGCAATATATCTAGATAAACAGTAGACATACACACTTACACCTTATTCTCACTTCAAACATTTCACAAACTAGGGCACTTAACTTTCGCTAGGATCAAAGTGTAGTATCTGGGTCTTACTAATCAGCTTTTGCTTTTCTTTCTCCCACTCCATTATAATCCAATGAATTTCTGTATATATAACCATATTTATGAAAAATAACAATTTCAAACCAATTGGGGATATCTTAAGTAGGATGGCTCTTCGAGTAAATGCAGTATTGCAGTGACTGAGATGATTCTAGTTAAGGAGTAGGATAGACATTGTTATCACTATAGACCAAGGATGACCAACAACACCCATTTTCACCACACTTTTGATGGCCTTGTGCCTAATTTGTTTTAAATGTAATTCTTTTAATATTTTCTGTAAATAAATAATTAAAAGTGTAGTATCTGTTCTGTCCTTGGTCGGTGAAGAAGAGATCCATCTAGATGGAAGCAATTTTTATTTTTGTCCCAATCCAAAGTGCCTTTTTTGGGGAACTGGATTTTTCCCACATAAAAAACTGACCTTGTGTCTAACTCTGCCTTTGTGGGGAGGGAAGTAAATAGGCACACATAATTTTACAAACACAGACAATTTTTTCACTCAAAATATCTTTCAATTATCTGTAAATTCGTAAATATATAAAAATATTTTGTTATCTAACCATGTTTTACATTCTTTCATTCATCACATACATTTTTATCCATTTCCAACAACACAATTTAATTGTTAGGATAGATCTTGGTACATTTTGAAGATGCAACCATCGTTCATATCTTATTCAAGCCAGAATCCATGCTACATTTTTTTTTTACTAAAGAGTCACCACTTATTAAGGCCAAAAGGCTACTCAAGGATAAGGCTTGGTTTGTTTTACGGAATATGAACCTTTTATGGGACATTTAATGGCGAAACATTAATTGTAGTATGTTGAAAAGTTTTTTATGCTTTAAGTTCTTTTCCTCGGGCCACTTAATGCCGAATCCGGTCATTTTGGTGACAAGTTTTTATGCTTCAAGTTCTTAATATGTTCAAGTATTTATTCATGGTGTTTGGTTGAGTGAAAGGAGGAGGGAGGGAAATTGTTGTTTTTTTAGTCTTGGGTTTTGCATAATATGATTGAGTTTTGCGAAAAAGAGAAAAAAACAATAAAGCATCAATGTTTGGTGCATTTTGGGCCAGGAAGGCGATTGAGGATAAGGGTTATCCATATTTACCATGGACAACAAGGAGCTACTAAAGATTTTTGAATATCAACTTTAATTATCAGCCATGAAAGTACTAACTCCTGATGCAATCCTCTGCCTGTAAAAGATTCACATACGTCCTAAGATGGAGTAATACTGCCACATCTGGGGAGGTGTCGCTCAGATCACTTGACAGAATTCAAAATCAATTGTACAATCTACTGCGGGATGATCTCTTCTCTTCCTTACAACCCCTTTCTCACAGAAGAGATGTTGCTAGTCTTTCTCTACTCTTTCGCTATTTCCATGGAAGGTCCTTTAATCTTGTAAAGCATTCACAGCCCGAACTTATCTTTCTATTATTATAACTGCAAAGAAATTTCCCTTCTTCCTCCGTTTATGTCTAACATCAAACCAAATTTCCATGAACAGAGTTTCTTTCCAAGTACTTCCCATCTGTGAAACACATCAACATTGGATTGCTTCCCTGCAGACAACACCATAGTCATCTTAAAATCTAATGTCAATAAATACTTGTCATAAACCATTATCATAAATAATCAAATTTTATTCATTCCATTCATAATTTTCAATCCTCTCATAATATTCATCATCATTCAACTGACAGTCTATTCATATCATTAACTTTTATCCTGGAGTAGATTTTAGCTTTATAAGTGGCGATTCATTAGTAAATAAATTTTTTTTTAAATCACTAAACTTATAATTTAGAAAAAATTCAGAATGACTTACTTGTGCGACAGTCTCATAAGCGAGATAGCCGAACATCTCCAAGGCCAATGGATTAGGTTTAGGGTCAACTGATACACCAGTCATGAGCCAATCTTTAAAGCGTTGTGATTTGTATCTCCGTGCTAAAATTACAAAGTAAAAATAAATTAAATAGTTAAAAAGAAAAGACAAAAGAACAGCACCTGATACATTATCAACCTCTGCCTACATGAAAATTTGCAATAACAACATCAAACAAAGAACACACTACTAAACAGAAGATCAGAACTAATCATCAAATGCAGACATAAGAAAAACACCTAATCCCATTCAACTCAAAAAACTTAACACAAACATAAAAACAACTAGAAAACACTAATCTATTTATATACTATTAAAAAGTTCTGATGGTTTTGGAGTTTGTTTGTTTGTATGCAAATAAAAATGTGATTGGTTGAAAAAAAAAAAAAATACACTGAGTACACATTACTAACACAGTAGTTTTTACAATGTCAATACCCGATATCAAACATTTTGTGTAAGCAAGGTCTGCTGTCTTGATACAACTCTGTTCTGATTTTGAGAAGTTGATTTTCATATGATAAAACTGTTAGACAATATATCAACTGCTTGGCAATTCACGTTCAAAATTAACTTTTTAAATTAACCTTTTTTTAAAGCACATTGTAATTGTAAACAATTTTGAGTAAATAATTCAATTAAACTTCACAAATATTCGATTTAGAAAAAAGAAAAACTAGCCCGACATGCAAAAGCTGTTTATATATATATATATATATATATATATATATATATATATATATATATATATATATGCTAGCTGTACCTATCTGCCGTTGCCCAGGAGTCTTTTTACTTTCATTCTTGTTTCTCTTTTTTTTATAACTAAGATGAGGGTTTATTTTTTATTTTTGCCAAATTATTATTATTATTATTAATATGATTTTCAAAGTTAAATTTAATTATTACACTATTGTTTGATCTTTATATTATCAATCGAGCCACAATTACTTATAGTTTTATAAAAACCATAAGTAATTTTTTAAGGTAATATTGTTTTAATCTCTTTATAAAAATTGGATGTAAATAGCTTTCAAAATTTGAAATCTTAATACATGAGAATTTTTTAAGAATTTTAAAGCCAGAAATTACCTTCTTTTTGACAATTTAAATGTTCCAGATTCCTTTAAAATTTCCAAGAGTCACAATCCTTGTTTTTCAACTACTAACAAAAGACTAAAATCAGACTCGTTTATGAAGAAACCAAAATGCATTTTGGTGGATATAATTCTTTAAAGTAATTTTTGGTACTTTATGTTATTGCATTTTTGATTTCAATAAATAATCGATTAAACTAAAATGAAAATAATAATGTGTCAGTCACGTAGAGACAGGAAATACATATACACACGAAAAGGGGTCACACAATGTTATTAATATATATCATTTTTAAATGCGTGATGTGCATTACTTAAAGCTCTGATAATCGAATCACAATCTTGGATTAAATGGTAAAGAAAACTCATCTCAAGAATGGTAACTATTCAAAATAAATTTTCATCTCTAAAGAGTTGGCTTCCTTTTTTTCTTATCATTAACAGATTTTATGCAGAATCTTTCGATAAAATACTTGTCCGACACAAATTTTCGAGTCGATATGATCTTCGCAATTGCATTATAAATTTCGACATTTGAGAAAAGATAGTTTCAACTTAGCAAGAAGGCTTTATGATTTTTATAGACATTTTTTACTTTCTCCCAGGTTCACAATTGTACAAACTGTGAATCTGGGAGAAAATAAAATGTCTATAAAAGTCATAAAGTAAAATTTGAACACAAAATATTCAATACACACCACATTCAACAAGTAACATAGCAGTATTATTAATAACTAGCTGAAGTACCCATCAACACCAGGTTTCTCAAACTTTTCTCATCTGCACGTTAGTGCAAATGAAAAAAAGTCTTGTTTTTTTTTTTTTTAAATTCAAATGTAAATAAAATGATTAAAAAAAAGTAAAATAATTCAAGTTTATGATGATGATGATGATGATCGATATTGGCTGGGAAATAACTCAAATGCTATAGCAAAAAAACCAAAAACAAACAATTGTCTCGTGTGAGATTCGAAACATGAAAGATGCCATAAAATATTGGAATTTGATAAGCGATCACTTTACCCGCTCGACCACCGAACAAATGAAATTTGTGTCTTTTGAACCTACTTACAGTGTTCGAGTTTGGCATAGGGATCTCTCTGCATAGATTTAATATAGTTTGATTATTTAAAATAAAGAAACAGAAATGTCAAATAAAATATTCTTATTAAAATGAAAATATATTAGTGAACATACTTTTTTTCCATTTTTAATTCAAAATAAAAAAAGATAAATGTTTTCTATTTAAACAATAATATGTAGTTGTTCGGTTGACTAAAATAGAACGCTAAAAATATCGGAGAATTTGTTTCTAATGTTATTTTTACATACTTTTAATTTTTAATAATAAGTTTTAAAAAAGGTTTGAGAATTTCTTACATCGATAAGGACATCGGCTAAAACGGGTTGATTTCAAATCCGCGGTTAGTTTGGCTCTGCGACACACAGTCTACATTGCTTGAGATATATATATATATATATATATATACATACATATATTATATATATATATATATATTAGTTATTTTAATAATATTTAAATATTATCTACATACGTATAGGTTTCATCGTTCCGGAATCATCAGTGTACAAATAACCATTCAGGCCAGTCGCACGATTCGAACTCTGGAACAAGAGTCATATTTAACTCCAATTCCAGATGCGCTAACCAAAGAGGCTAATGTAAATAGCTACAGACGGGATGAGACATAGATCTTATATATCAAGAGAAGCGGGCAGCTATACTCAAGGTACCTGTGACCCATTGGGTCACAACCAATACCACTATTTATTCTACTTTGATTTCATTCGGAAATTCATAAAGCGTGACTTTACTTCTATATTATTCTTGTATAGAAGTAAAGAGACTTATTATTGTGCCATCTAATTTACAGAAGTGTTTGTGGCAGGTACAGACACACTTATGTAAATTAGATGATGACAAAAAAAGTTACCCTTTTCTCTAAATGTTCACAGGGTCAGTATAATATAAAAGAGTGGTTGAATAAACATAGTGAGAGGGAGCAAAAGAAATGGTTGACCTGTTCAGTTAATTACAAATTACGGCTAATTAGAACAATAAAAATGGGCAGTTTCTTTTTCAAACATAACTCAATCTCAAAATTTACATACATATATATATATATATATATATATATATATATATTATTTTATAGGAAAACAACAAATACATATTCAGAACATCAGGAAGTTTCATTGGATGTCCTGCTGGCTTGACAGGTTCAGAGCATAACGGAGATGAAGAGGCGCCCATAGAGCCAAGTCAATTCACGATGGTCCCTGGTGTGGCGTGTATGTATTTTATATTATTACGGTAAATCAGAAAAAACTCGTTGATTGACTCACATTTAATATAATAATAATAATTAATAATAATAATTACTACTAAAATGTCGATTTTCCTCATGAAAAAAAAAAATGAATGAATTTGTATACTTTTAATTAATTATGCTTTAAAAGTTAAAAACACAAGTTTAATCTCGTATTTTTAATCTATTTTTTATGATAATCTTGAAGAAATGTACAGATCAATAGTCGTCAAATGTGACGTCAGTACTTTCGGTGCTAACCCAAAATAAATATGCTAGCTTATTTTCGCCCGGTAACCAAAATGACCGTAAAATGAATAACTTTTAAAACAATTTATACTAAAACAATTAAAATAAACAAGTTTTCAGCTGTTTTTTTTTGTTCATAAATAAATTCATAAATAAAACCATCGTTTTATTATTTGTTAATATTTGAAATAAAAAAATAAATTACTTTATGACGCTTGTAAATTTGGAAAGTCGGTTTGTTAAATAGTAAATTTGTAATATATTTCAAATCCATTTATAAAAAAAACACTGATTTTATTATTTGTTAAATAATATTTGAATGAAGAAACAATCAAACAATTTCTTAATTATTTAATATTTTCACAATAAAAGAAAAATTTTCATGTCGTAAAAATTCAAAAATACATTACAACACCATTTTATTTATTAAGTATTAATTTAATATTTGCTGTCTAGCCTACTCAAATTTCACAAAATGATACATTTGCACAAAGATTTCTAATAAACTAATGGATTAGTTATATTCCGTGATCGTTAATTAATAAATACTGAAAATTTCATTAAAATTTGTTGATTTCCTGAATTTTTAAGTGAAGGAAGGGGTCAAAATGCTCATAGTCTGACTGTTCGATAGATCTCGTTTGTTACTTTATAGCATTATGTTATTTTCCAGCGCTCTGGCCTCCTTTATTACGATGGCCGTGGTTAGCACCGGTGTGATAGTGCTGACGTCACATTCGGTCGCCCCTCCAAAAAAAGCTAACGAAAATGTCCATTTGACAAAACGTCATATATCTTCCATATTATATTGGTCTCCCAAATTATAACCGTTTCACTGTACATTTCCAGAGTTATTTCCCTTGTATTTTGGTTTATATATGCCAAGTTACCTCCCATTTTATGTTTTAGGTTTATTTATAGACATCTCAATATTAATAAAATTGTGTGATCACTTCTCTTTTGTCTGTGAGTAACCTCTGAAGCTAACCATAGAATTTACCCCCCTCCCCCCAATGTAACACGATGTAACTTTAATATAGGTTAATATTATCATCATAACGTTTTTACCATTCAAAAGAAGAAACATAAAATAAACTGCTGATGATTTTTGCAATTTTTTTCAGCGTACGAAAATAATGAAAATGAAAACTAAAAACGTGTACATTATTGACGCCTTAAAACAACGTTCCTATGTAGTGACGATTTTGCACGCTCTGACACGTGTTTAATAAATCTAGCAAAATTCAAGTAATGGTCAGATTTTCACAAAATTTTCGATACTTATTCAGTATTGGACTAATTTATCTTTAAAATGCTGTTTTCGTAAAATATAAGAGGAAATATTTTTTCTACGAAATATTTGAATATAATAAAAATCTAACTGTTATTAATCGTAAAAGATCGACTTCCACCTAATAATTTGTGCTTTTTATAAAATGTTTATTTGCTCGAGGTAAGCAAGCGTTTCGTCAAATTCCTCTGCCGCTGTCAAACTATGGAAGACCGAATAGACTTTATTAACATGTCAACTCGTAAAGAGAAAGTAGTCGCTTTTGCAAACACATGTGTAAATTTTATTTTTCTGGTTATAAGGGTTTTTTTTTTGCTTACATTCTTTAAGCTGAAAAAAAAACTGTCTTTGTGTGACAAAATTAAGTATTATATATTTTTTATCATTTTTTTTTCAAATGCTTATACATTTAAAATTCTTTCAATTTTTTATTTTATTCGGCGAAAATGCGACCTGAGTTAAAACTTATTTCCACTTTAAAATGGTCTCATTTATTTTTAATTGACAAATATTGTTAAATCATTAAAAAACCACAATACTTTTTCAATTTTCATTTTGATTTTTATCTAATATATAAAGTAGAGACGTTTTTCCCCTGTACCTTCTCGGACTATAGGAAAATAACCATACACAAAGCAGGCCACTAAACTCACCCCTATACTACACTTATTCACTCGAGCGTGTTTTAGTAAAGTGGTTATTATTTTTCCCAACCTAACACTCAATATTACATTTGCCCCACCATCAACGTCTCTCCGAAAAACCAACTCCATATAGGTGGTAGCAAAGACTTTTCCCCCTAACATTTGTGTACTGTGACTACACTCATCGACACCGGGAAGTAATAACAGTTTACTTTTCACAAAACAGTCCGTCCTTATTTATTATTTGCCTGGTATTAATTTACTACATAATATAAAACAATACGCAAACAAATAATGACCGCTCCCGTTGAATCCTATGATATTCCGCGAATATCAGATTACGTTATATTTCCACATTTACATTCATTCCGGAATCAAGCGAATGACATTAACGAACACAGTTCCTGCAACATTTATTCTTCAAATATGGCGGCTACAATTCCTTCATTGAATCGACTTCCTACTTAATTCAATAGCCGCCAAGATGCTGTTAGACCCCGACATTTATATTTTCAAAATCATATACCTTTAACCCTTCACAAATAAATGACATAAACCGTGTCATTGTTGAACTTTACTTTTCGCTGCCAGAAGCTGCCAGTAAACAAGCTTACGTTAAGTGGCATATTTTCACATGCATTTTTCAAATAGTATCTGTGGCGCAACGGTTAACAAGGGAGATTTAATTGTCGCCAGTATCTGCGTTCGATCCCATTCTGCTCTAAACCATTTTCTTTTCTTTTTTTTTAATTTAAAACATTCACCGACACGGTAGAGGGGAGGGGGAGAACAATAGGCGGTTTCTTTTTTATTTTTTAGGTAGTACTTTCATTTTTCAGGTAGTACTTTCATTTTTTAAGTAGTACTTTCATTTTTTTAGGTAGTACTTTCTCCCGCGCAACGCCGGGTTCTGCTAGTTATATATAAAATCTAAACAACACGCTAACAAAACAAAATAGCAAAAATCGTTACTTCCATTAGGTCCTTTTAAACTATTTTTTATATTTATTTTGATGAAATTTTTCCCCTTAAAAGTGTTCACTTCAGTTATATATTTTTAGTTATTATAAGTGTAGTATTACATTTTCAATAATACAATTATTTATTGTATGAAGGAATTTTTTGCAAACAAAATTGTTTAAATATAATTTTAGTGTCGGAAATTATTTTCAAGGAAATTTACTCAGTTAAAAATTATTCCAGTATTATTGATAATTATGTTGTAACAACTAATTACTTTCAAAATGTATAGAAGAACTAACTAACTAGTTACTATGAAAACGCTTTAAAAAAATATTAAACCAATAATTCTTTTTCAGTCAAAAAAAAGTAATAATTTGTCTCAGAAATGTGCAACTCAATAAAAATGAAAAAAGGAGTAAAAAAATTCTTTAAAAAAATCGTTAATTTTGTCTACAACAACATAATGTAAGTAATTTGTTTCCTTTTTGCTCATCCATACATATTTAACATTTCACATAATAATCTCATTTTTTTGTGTAAACAATAGCCCCGCCATAGAAAAAAGCAGATTTCATACTTATATCTCAAGATAAAGAGTGTGTTTCTTTCCCAGTCTGATAATTTAATCTTTAAACAAACTATTTTAGTTAAAAACAACTTCCTATAAGCATAACTTTATTTTAGGGAGATTTAAAAACATAATAAAAGTAACACAGATGTATAGATTTTTTAAAGAATGCAAAACCGGACGTCAGCGATTCTATGTATTGTTTTGAAGGTTCCTACTGTAGAGTAACACCATTCGGAAAATCACACCCTTGCTAAAAAATGAGATTCTACATTTTTAGGTGATTACGTGTGAACATCCTAAAATACTTGGTAGAAAGAAAAAAAAAACATTTTAGAATTTTGAGTGAAGTATCAGTTTTGCATAAAAATTTAACATAACATGATCTCCCATTTCTGAGTCATTTTAACGTTTTTGGACAGTTAATTTTTTTTTGCTATGGGATATAAATTTTGTGCATTCTTTTGAGGAGGGGCTACTTTTTTAGCCGATTATGTGTGGATTTACTACCCTGCAACTCGGACTTAGGGTTAGTGGTAAAAAATTTAATCAAAATCCATTACATGATTTTTCTTCTAGAAAATGTCTAAAATTAAAAGCTCAATCTTAGGAGTCTTAAGAAAAATTTAAACTTCAACTTCAGGGAATCTTGCTTAATTGTGTCTAATAACTATGGATCGAATTCAATGCAAATCTGAAATATTTGAATATTCAAATGGGAGATTCTACCAATATTATGCAACTCTAAAACATTTTATAAAGAAACTAAAATGACTAATATTATTGTTAAAATTTCACATAAATCAGAGGTATCTGAATTTTTACAAAGGGCTTCCACACCCTCTTTGCCACCTTTGCATATATTTAAACTAAATATTTTCCACATTGCCCACCACTACGCCTAGCAGCTGTGTTCCAAAATTCATAATGATCGGCTAATTAGTTTAGGAGTGAATCTTATATATATATATATATATATAAATATGTAAACATATACACACACCTAACTTTATATAAATAGAGATAAAAAGACTACATGAATAACAGAATAAAATAATGTGTTTAAGAATAAAATTTTCATTGATTGAGATATGATAATACATGATAACTGCGGTAAAAGTGAAAAAGATATCACTATGGTGATATACTTACAAAAGTTAATTTGTCGCGATTCACAGAATTCTCGATATTGTTGTGGGTCCATTTTGCGAGATGACAGCTCCGCTCGCTATAAAAGAAATACACAAACAAAACGAACAGTTTTATTTTATAACGCAAATCAGCATTCATAAAACGCACCAATAATGAAATGCGAAGTTGATAGTTTACGTGCATCAATTATTTACTCTTTTTTCCCCCATTTTACTTCAGTAAGTTTTCAGAAATCAAGTGGGGCTAACATTTGTTTCTTGGGCTAACATTTGATTTCTTTATGGGATACATAGATATTCGAGTGTTCATTTAAGATTCTCCTTACCTCTCAAAGTGTAGTATCTGTTCCGATGGATACTGCACGCCTGTCCTGTGCAGTTCTAGGAGGTCCACCCTCCCAGTCTTTGCCTCCCCTCTTTGGGGAGGAGTAAGTTTATTGCTTACTGTCTGAGGCGCCCCTACCGGGGAATGCCGACAGGGCTGCCCAGGCAATTTTTAAATGGCCAGAGTGCTCACCTCTCGAGCGCTGGCTTTTCAAACCCCACTTTCTCGACCCGATCTTGGGTCACATCTTACTTGTGGAAGGAAGTAAGATAAAACTGGCCTTGTGCCTAACTCCTGGGGAGGAGTAAATAAAACCTCTCAAAGCTGGAGTTAATAAAGCAGTGGAGAATATTACTTTCCTTCTCCCCAATTGACCGTATAACCATGTGATAGTTTATCTTTATGGTGCTATTTTCTTGGTTTGGTGGATTCCAGGAAAAGAATTCATTTGGTCTGGTGAAGTATCCAGCTCAGTGCTGTTACTTGAGGTAACATCACTAGTAGAAAGTGCACCATTCCTCGTATAAACAAGTGTGTAGACATGCCAAGCGGATCTTATTTGTGCTTCAAATACAATGTTATTCTGAATATTTGGTCACGGTTTACTTGCAGGGCGAAGTATCCTCATGTCAGGCTATCCTGACAAACTCCTGTACAGAGAGACCAAAGACACTCGAGGATGGTGTCTAGTAGGCATTCAAACTCAATTAACCTTACAGTGAAAATGGGTTTCGGCATGCCTCCCAAACCATTTCTTTTTAACTTAAAATCATTAAAAAAATAACATTAACTAAGTTAAAAATGACATTTTGAACTGAAACATGACTAATGAAAATGATGTCAGATTTACACATTACAGAAATATAGACTATAATTTTTAATTATAACAAGTTTTGTTTTTTATCAAATGAATTAGACATATTGAAGTTACGCAAGATTCAAGGGGGATAACTTAAACGGTAACAAAGACAGAGTTATCGTTCTTGTCAGTAACCGAAGAAAAGCTTGTTTCTTATCCTGATAAACCTGATTCTCCACATTAAAAATCGATCTTATAACTAACTTTGTGGAAGAAACAAAAATATAGAAGACCATTACTATTTATGTCGTTTAATTATCGCATATTCTAAAACATTTAATTTTTCTTTTTAAATTAGAGAAAATTAATTTTTATCTAACATAAAAAATATATATATATATATATAAAAAGGGGAGAAAATAAATGATTTAAAAAATCCTTTGTCTTAAGAAAAAAAAAAAAGAAAAAAAAAACATCTCTACCTGCAATCGTTTTGTTTTCTTTTTGAAAGCAAGTGATGGAGTTTCCCCAGACAATAGCTAGATAAATTCTCTGGGGCAGCTTTTTACTTCAAAACGACCTGGGACAAGGATCACTCAAAAATCCAAATGTTATTGGACCAAGAACCCTGTGAGAATTTCTCCTCACCTAGATGATGGCTAAAATCACGAATCGCAACGCTAGCATTTCAAACTTACCTCGATTCCGGGAAAACATCAAATTGGAAGTGGCCTTTCTTGGGTTGCAGAAACGTTGCGAACTGCGTGATCCGCCTGTTAGTAGATCATCAATTAGTTAATAAAAATGTTGACCCGGGGTTACAGTATTGCTCGGTCATTTAAGTCCTTATACTCTGTTAGAGTTGGCGTGTTGTTGATTCCTCGCAAAACACAACACTAGAAACTTGTATAATAATCCATTGAGTCGGCACGAGGTTCATTGTCGCCTCGGAAATCTCAACTGCCCAAGCAGATTCAAAAGGACCCTGCGTGGGGAAAAAAAAGGGCACGCAAAAGAACTCCCCCTACAAAGGTTCACTCTCCGCCTAGAGGTGGCAAATGTCAACGGTCAATGCCACGGTCACTTTCCCTTTTGCGTAGGAGGGGTCAGCGAGTGTGAACTACCAGCACTGCGATTTCTAACAACCCAGAAGTCTTAACAGAAACTGATTGAAAAAACAACATTACTATTGTAGTTATTCAGATTCCTACAACAGACTGGATACGTGTGCCAGACTCATTAAATGACTATCTATAAATTAATACCGTTTACCTTACGCTTGTAAACTGGTATATAATAGATGCCAAAATTTGTTTAGCTAAAACCTGGGGACTAAAAGGGGCGAGCTGAGAGAAAACTAATGCTGATACACACTAGTTAGACCAAGGGTCGCAACAGTTTTTGCTTCTGCATGTCAGGAGTTTGGATGCAGGCCAACTAATTAAAAATAAAATAAAATAAAATCTTGATTTTTTTTAAAAATTTATCTTTGAAAATTTAGCAAAAAGAAATAAAAAATATATTTTACTCCTGAAACAATAAATAACAAATTTATAATTTGCTACTAATCTTTTCCTAATGAAGATTTGGCATCTGTTTTTGTGAAGCCGAACTATACTATTACTTCTATTAAATTGTACGATATTTTAATGGTCAATTAATGCTATATTATTTACGAATAATGTACTATTTTTCAATGCTCAATTCAGGGGGAAGGGAGTTAGTGTAATATCTGTTCTGTTGTCATAAGATCGTCTTCCCAGGCATTACCATCTCCTTTGGAGGGGGGGGTCGTAGTTTGCTAATACTACTACTACTACTAATAATAATAATAATAATGGAGGAGAAGGATAAAAAGACCACCAACCAGACCTCCACTGGATGGATGCGGAGAATTCTGATACTTTGGGGAGGCTTATTGTCACTCAATTTCCAGAGAAGGCCAACGTTCCTTATCAGCGAGAAATCAATGGTAAACGGCTGTTGCGATGATGCAAAATTATTTGCAACGGTTATTGAAAGAGGCAAAAAGTACTGAAAATCTTGGGAGACTTGTTACTCAGACTCCAGGGAACACCACTTGTTATTGCCAGTGAGCAATTGTTGATGATGACTCATGTGAAGACTCCTAGTGAGTAAATCTATTACTTATGTAGATTTGGTATCTGTCTGTCTGAAGCCGAACCTATACTATTACTTTTATTAATGTACTATTGTACTATCTTTCAATGCTGAATTCAGTGGGTGGGGGAGTGTAGTATCTCCTAGACATTACCACCTCCTTTGAGGGAGGTAGTGTAGTATCTGTTCTGTTGTCATGAGATCCTCCTCTCAGGCATTATCTCTTGATTTTTTTTTGGGGTGGTAGTGTAGTATATGTTCATTCGTCATAATACCATCCTCTCAGGATTTACCATCTCCTCTTATTTCGGGGGAGGGGGGGGGGTAGTGATATATTAGCAAATACATGGACGGCGGCACCGGGAGGGGGGGGGGCAGGTGGGGCTCAAGCTCCCCCCACTTTTTAACTTGGCCCCCCCCCCCACTTTACGGTCATCAATAATGAAGTTATATATGCAGGTGTTTAACCGGCCCCCCCCACTTTTATAACTGTGTCGCCGGTCCTGAAATATGATAATGTTTCACACATTCCCTCCCCCATTAGAAGGAAGGATAATGAAAGACGGAAACAATGAACTAGTAAAAATAATTTGAAAGAATAATATTAAATGATTCACGTGATGCTTATTATAACGAGTGGGACCTGTTAATTTTACTAAAATTAATATCCGTTTCTTCGTAAACAAGTCAGTCAGTTTTCTTTTACTGCCAGGCAGCGCCGGGTAGGTACAGCTAGTTTGTTATAAAGTTGCGTTAAATGTGTTCTTTTTTGTTGACCACTTGATTATATAACAATAGCAGTGCTGAGACAATGCGAAATATATGGTCAAAAGAAAATCATTATATTCGGTTTAGGGTCCATTTAACATACTGGCATGTGTTGGATGGCTTTTAGAAATTGACTTCCAAAGTAACCTATCTCTAGCAAGGTCTTTATCTATCCCTCATTCTCCCAAGTCCATTCTTATCATTTCCTTTAATGTTTTCCTTAGTTTTCCCTGTGAATAGAACCTGCTACCTCAACTGTTCTACATCTAACCCAAGAACTTTCGTTCATTCTTTCAGTGTGGCCATACCATCAAAGTCTCCTTTTCTGCACACATTTCCCTATACTGTCCAGATAAAATATTTCATCTGAGGTCATCAGATCTAAGCCTGTCTTTAGAACTCACATTATACATCCATCGTATCATTTTCATATCATTTCTCTCCATGCAACGCATGTCTTCAATCCTCACTGACCAGGTTTTACTTCCATACATCATCACACTACATACACATGCCTGATAGACTCTTTCCTTAGAAGAAATCACAAAAGCTGCAGTATTGTCTAATTTTCGGTGAACTCCGGAAAGTGTTAAATACCGAGTGAGGTGCTCTTATCAAGTCGCAACATTGGCTTGCTACTGTCCACCCTCTGCTGCTGACTTATCTCGGGGTTTTCCTCTCATGTCGAAACATCCCCATACGTTCTATGTAGTTTTTTTTTTTTTAAATATATCTTTATTTACAACTTGCCATACCGAATCTGCATTGCCGGCAATCCATTATGTTCAAATTTATTTTGTGAATATTTCTATGTTTGATAATGTGAAACAGTAAATAAAAGTAAATAAGGAACGCTAACTTTTACTAAAAGAATAAGTGTTATTACCCGAAGCTGGCTTTTCTTTTTAGGTGTTTATTTAAGAATGTCTCCAACTGCCAAACCAGTAAATTTTTAGAAATAAATTGTAGCAAAATATGTTATTTTATTGCTAATAACATGGTACAACAGTGAAAATTGGCTAGTCAGCTTAAACGTTATCTCGGTCAAACTTTTAAAATCCGTCCAACACAATTTCATATATTCGATTAACCTTCTTAAAATTGATTTCCGTCTTTCTCTAACCTCTACGATCAGAAATATACTTAGGTTGGTGTCAACAAGTCTGGCTCTTCAAGATAAAGTTTTTAGCAGGCTCAGATGTGTGAAAATCCTTTCGTATTATATCCCCCCCCCCCAAAAAAAAACCCCCTGCCAGATTGCCATCATAAGGAGGCAAGTAAATAGGGGCAAAGTTAGATACAAGGTCATATTTTTTATGTGGAGGATATCCGAAAATTGGCGTAATCATTGTTGATTACGGCAATTTTTATTTTTGTCCCATCCAGAGTGCCCCTTTTTGGGGAGCCGGATTTCTCTTCCTCCGATCGAGGACAAAACAGACACTACACTTTGATCCTAGCCCGAAGGCCAGATTGTCTGTTGGCATGAAAGTAACTAAGTTTGGTCTCTTCACTTAAAACTAAATCAAGTTTAACATGAGAGCGATGGGCTATAATAGGGAGTGCAGGCTGCATCGGCCAAGGTGGTACCACTTAGCAGAGGAGGGGGGTGGAATCCCAGAGTATCTCAAAACAAAAAAATCAAATTGGAATTAAAAAAAAAAGTTTGGTCGTACCATAAGTCTTTCGTGCTTAACTTCATCCACACTATCATCCTCAAACAGCATCAGCAGTTCACCTAAAATAAACAAGAAAAGAATAATGAGCCGCTCTTTAAGTTTACAAGTATTTTTGTATTGAAAATCTTTATTAAATATAGTAAAAATGACCTTGTACCAGACTAGACTGATCTTATTGTTGAATGTTTTAGAGGAGTCAAATGCACTGGAGAAGAAACAGCTGATTCTAAAGGTGAGTAATACATCAGATGATATCCTGAAACAATTTTTGAATGAGCAACAATATTAAGAGACTTTCCGAATCACACAAAGTGTTTGTTTGCGTTGCTTATAAAAAATGAGAAATGAATGTACAGAAAATGGCAGAATGTGAAAATCAAGAGCAGAAATCAAGTCTGCCCAGTCAGTCTGACACTACCATCTTATTCATCCTCTTTACCTTATTAACTAAAAGGTGTCTGGTTACAAAATCGTTAAATATATACAAAGTAATTTTACATTGTGTGAAATGTTGATGACTTGTCCTCCATGTTGGGCCTGGAAGAGACGTATGCACAGCTTGCTTCAGCTTATATGTAAATGCGCTTCAGCAAATAAGTTTAAAAACTTGCCAGTGGGGGTACTGAAACTTTGATGTTTAAGCACTTACAAAATCAACAAAGAAGAAGGTCATAGAGAAAGAAGGAGGAGAAAGAAAAGGGAAAGAAAAGGAGAGACAGAAAAGAAAAAGAAAGACAAAAAGATAAAGGAGATAAAGAACAAAAAGAGAAAGAGAAAAAGTGAGAGGACGACAAAGAATGAGGAGGAGTGGAGTGAGGGCTAAGAATGAGGAGGAGTGGAGTGAGGGCTAAGAATGAGGAGGAGTGGAGTGAGGGCTAAGAATGAGGAGGAGTGGAGTGAGGGCTAAGAATGAGGAGGAGTGGAGTGAGGGCTAAGAATGAGGAGGAGTGGAGTGAGGGCTAAGAATGAGGAGGAGTGGAGTGAGGGCTAAGAATGAGGAGGAGTGGAGTGAGGGCTAAGAATGAGGAGGAGTGGAGTGAGGGCTAAGAATGAGGAGGAGTGGAGTGAGGGCTAAGAATGAGGAGGAGTGGAGTGAGGGCTAAGAATGAGGAGGAGTGGAGTGAGGGCTAAGAATGAGGAGGAGTGGAGTGAGGGCTAAGAATGAGGAGGAGTGGAGTGAGGGCTAAGAATGAGGAGGAGTGGAGTGAGGGCTAAGAATGAGGAGGAGTGGAGTGAGGGCTAAGAATGAGGAGGAGTGGAGTGAGGGCTAAGAATGAGGAGGAGTGGAGTGAGGGCTAAGAATGAGGAGGAGTGGAGTGAGGGCTAAGAATGAGGAGGAGTGGAGTGAGGGCTAAGAATGAGGAGGAGTGGAGTGAGGGCTAAGAATGAAGAAGAGTGGAGTGAGGGCTAAGAATGAGGAGGAGTGGAGTGAGGGCTAAGAATGAGGAGGAGTGGAGTGAGGGCTAAGAATGAGGAGGAGTGGAGTGAGGGCTAAGAATGAGGAGGAGTGGAGTGAGGGCTAAGAATGAGGAGGAGTGGAGTGAGGGCTAAGAAGAGGGAGGAGTGGAGCGAGGGCTAAGAAGAGGGAGGAGTGGAGCGAGGGCTAAGAAGAGGGAGGAGTGGAGCGAGGGCTAAGAAGAGGGAGGAGTGGAGCGAGGGCTAAGAAGAGGGAGGAGTGGAGCGAGGGCTAAGAAGAGGGAGGAGTGGAGCGAGGGCTAAGAAGAGGGAGGAGTGGAGCGAGGACAAAGGAGAGGGAGGAGTGGAGCGAGGACAAAGGAGAGGGAGGAGTGGAGCGAGGACAAAGGCGAGGGAGGAGTGGAGCGAGGACAAAGGAGAGGGAGGAGTGGAGCGAGGACAAAGGAGAGGGAGGAGTGGAGCGAGGACAAAGGAGAGGGAGGAGTGGAGCGAGGACAAAGGAGAGGGAGGAGTGGAGCGAGGGCTAAGAAGAGGGAGGAGTGGAGCGAGGACAAAGGAGAGGGAGGAGTGGAGCGAGGACAAAGGAGAGGGAGGAGTGGAGCGAGGACAAAGGAGAGGGAGGAGTGGAGCGAGGACAAAGGAGAGGGAGGAGTGGAGCGAGGACAAAGGAGAGGGAGGAGTGGAGCGAGGACAAAGGAGAGGGAGGAGTGGAGCGAGGACAAAGGAGAGGGAGGAGTGGAGCGAGGACAAAGGAGAGGGAGGAGTGGAGCGAGGATCAAAGAAGAGGGAGGAGTGGAGCGAGGATCAAAGAAGAGGGTGAGTGGAGCGAGGACAAAAGATGAGGGTGAGTGGAGCGAGAACAAAAGAGGAGGGTGAGTGGAGCGAGAACAAAAGAGGAGGGTGAGTGGAGCGAGGACAAAAGAGGAGGGTGAGTAGAGCGAGGACAAAAGAAGGAGGGTGAGTGGAGCAAGGGCAAAAAAGGAGGGTGAGTGGAGCAAGGGCAAAGAAGGAGGAGTTAGAACATTTGGAAGGAGACAGTAGGATAGTGTGCAGTGGGAGTCAGATGGTGAATAGGAAGAAAGTGTACATTGATAAATCTTGCCACAACTTAATGTACCAAAAGGAGAAAACAGTGACAAAAAACAATCTTTACGTAACACACATAGTGATTAAGTTAACTTCATTTTACTCCTTTTCACTTTGTAGACATGCAACGACATCTAATAAAGAAATACTTTTTTTAAAGCTATGTTGTTTTCTTTTCTTTATTACCGACAACCTGCATATTTGACAATACAACAGTTCTTTATCTTAATTTAATCTATGTATTTCGGGGTTGTAGCGTAGAAAGACTCTTATCTCTACAAAGAAAATTGCTATGCATTTAGTGTGTGTGGGTTTAACAGTCAGCATTACTAAAAGAAAATAATTCAAGATACTCAGACATTTCTGGCATATTATGTTTCATCAGTTTTTAGATGAGAATTGATAATTTGTATGATTTGAACTACTATTCTCATCTTGAATATTATTCTTATAACGTTTCGGCCAATATAATCTCAGACCTTCTTCAGGTGCATCTTCTCAAACTCTGGAATCTATATGGAATTTTGAGCTGAACCCTTTATAAAGAGTTCAGCTCAAAATTCCATATAGATTCCTGAGTTCAACATTAAGAATCCAGAGTTCGACAAGGCGCATCTGAAGAAGGTCGATGTTTACATTAGCTGAAACCTTGTGAGAATAACATCAAAAACGAGAACATAGTCCGAATAATCCCAAGACATTTCTGGTATAACCTTTCGGTAATATGCATGCAAATTGTCGACTTGTCACATTCCATTACAGCCACTCAATAGTTTCTGAGGTTCTATAAAAACAGGCACTATCAAGACCACAACAACACATATTTTACATGTTCACTGTATGTTAGAGGTTGCACTTGTTATTAGCACTCTTTTTCGTGGATTATCCTATTTATTAGGTTGTTAATGATATAACATGTTGACACACCTGTTCCCATTAAATCATTGAAGTTAAGAGACATTGAGCGCGGTCGGTACTAAATGGATGACCATTTTGGAATACCAGGTGCTATATATATATATATATATATATATATATATATATATATATATATATATATATATATAGTATAAATAAAAATTTATACAAACATTTTTGGTTGCATATGTGTATACATGTTTCAGCTGCGCCCTCTTTCGAGAGCCAACTTCCTCTTAACATCTAAAAAAATTAATACATTATATATATATATATATATATATATATATATATACATATTAGCAAATATATGTTCCCTCTGGCCGCATATTTTTGCTAACCTGGGAGGATAATATGGTGAACGGCCATATGCTACACGGACTCCCAAAGGAGGAGGATAATATGATAATGGAATAGATAGTACACTACCCCCCTAAAAAATAGAAGGTAATACCTGGATGATACCCCCATAAATGGAGAAAGTAATGCCTGGGAGGATGATATTATGACAACAGAACCGATACTACACTACCCACCCCTATTAAAAGATAATACAATAATAGATTAAATCATGGTTCTTTTCATTTGTTTAAAAATGTCTAGTTATACAAACATAATTTTTTTTTATGGTTCCTTGGCATTTTGGCTAAGATTGAAGTGTAGTATCTGGTCTCAGCATCCCAGTGACTTCAGACGTTTTACTATCGACAAAATTATTGTGTATAATATAAGAAAATATGACAATGCGAATTAAAATATGTATCTTAGAGAATATTAATTGATTAGAAGCTGTTTATGAAATAAATATGCAAATTAAGAATATTTATAACTGTTTGTGGGTGTTTGCAGATTACTATATATGCACAGTATTTCAAAATCTTATGTTGTATCATAGAATTAAATAAGAATAACCTGTTTTGATGTTAATATAGTTAGAACAGGTAGAAAAACTCTTTCATTTGAACATGGCATAATCATGTTGACACAAGTGATGTTGAGCCTGGTCAATACTAGAACAGAGGATCATTTGGAAATAGTAGGTGGTGTATGGGGTAAGGCTCTCTACTTATCCCGGCATCGTTTCCAGTTGTCCTGGACTTTGCCTGTGAGTATACTGATTGCATATCCCCATCTCAACAAAGGCGATTGGAATCCCCTTGGTATATTTTGTTGAGTTTCTTGAGAGAAGATGTATTGGTATTGACCTATGGTGTGTCTAAGAAACATGATGGAGACGTGAACCTGTCACAATGATTGTGGGAAAGAATGCAAGATATGAGTTGTTTGGATTGGAAATGAGAAGTGAACAAGTGGTGTTGGTATTTTATTGCAGATAGGTTGGTAGTAGAGTTGGGCGGTCTCTAGTTGGTAGATTACGTAGATTGCAGTTAATCGTGTAAATGATCGAATCATGCTGTTGAAGTTGATGGTTGGTGAGAAAATTTTCACAGCAACGTCTGTTTATGCCCCACAATATAGTTTGAATAAAGATGCAAAAGACGAGTTTATGACAGGCTTATTTCAGTAACTAGTTAGGTTAGTGAGAAGAAAGTACTTGGTGTAGTAAGAGATTTGAACAGTCATGTTGGAAAGACCTTTAGTGGTCTTGCGAGTCGTCATGGAGAAAATGGATATGATGATAGGAGAAAGAATCTTAGAATTTGGTCTTGCTTTTGACATGTTGGTTGCAAATACGCATTTAAGGAAGAAGGAAAGTCATCTCGTTATGTATAAAAGACCCAAGTAGATTATGTGCTGGTGAGGAAAAAGGACAGAAAGCTTTTGAGTGATGTGAAAGTAATACCTGGAGAAGAAATTTTGACACAGCACAAAGTGGTTATATGCAATTTTACGTTGAAGAAAGCTCGTGGGGTAAAGAGAAAGTTTATTCCTAGGAAAAAGGTGTGGAGGTTGAATGAAGAACATGTGAAACACAAGTTTGGATACTAAGTGATTGAGCTTCAGGTTATCAGATCCACTTTATGAAGTGTGGTAGAACAGTGGAAGAAGTTGAAGGATACACTGTTGGAGGTAACAGACCAGGCTTGTAGACGGATGAAACAGCCTCCAAGACATAGAGTGACATGGTGGTGAAATGAGGAAATTGAGAAGTGTATCAAAGAAAAGCAGAAACGATGGAGTTGTGAAAAAGTTTAGTAAATAAGGATATTTATCTGGCGACAAAAGGACAGCAAGAAGAGCAAGCTACAAAGCCATGGTGGACGCTGAGCAAACAAAGTTTCAAGAACAAAGAGGGATGTGATTGGCCAATGGCAGAAACAGCTGAAATCGAGATGAATTACTCAACCTGGCAAAAGAGGGCAGCGCAAAAAAACAACTTGGATGATGTGTTAGTGATAAGTAGTAAAAAAACATTTAAAATAATTTGAAAAATGTTTAATTCGTGAAATATTAATCTTGGTAAACAAAAAACAAATTTAGAAATAAGTTAATCGAATTTAGGTAATAAGGCACAGGTAAAAATGTCAGAAGTAGATTAATATAGATGAAAATCTTGCAATGAGTTCACTAAAATCTAGGATACAATACATAAAGAAAAAACATTAAAAAGTTTGTCAAATTAAAAAGAAAATTATATCTACATTTAAAAGTAAGGTAAATTTGTAAATGAACACCCACAGCTAAACCACCCCCAGATTCTACTTTTTTTTTTAGGTGATTACATGTGAACACACTGAAAAAGTTGTTCAGGAAAAAAAAATTATTCTAGAACTAAGAATAGGGGATCAATTTTGCATATAAATTTAACGTAAAATGATTGGCCATTTCCGGGCCATTGTCCAAGTGGATATCGTTTTAAGGACATATGACCAGATTTTTTTTTTGTTAAGGGAGATAAATTGTGTTTTTTTGGGGTGGGGGTGGGGGTAAAAACTCCTTCAAACCTACCACTAACCTTAAGTCCAGGTGCAGCCCCGCAAAAAAACCTTCCCTACATCCTACTGGTAACAAAAAAACAAAACATGGTTACATCTAATAGTTAACTAAAACTGTTATATATCGTTCAAACGATATATCTGATCAGAAAGAAGAAAAAAATTTCTTTAACCCTACACTAACCCTAAATCCGGGTGGCAATAGATCCACCCCCCCCCAAATAAAAACATGGTTACATCTAAAATGTAAATAAAACGATTACATGTCTTTAAAACACTATCTGATCGAAAGTGGTTGATCATCTTTCACACAGTACACGTGTATTATGCTTGTCTCTTACTTATACAACCAACAACTAGCTATATATAAGAACACACTCACACACATTATATATATATATAAGTTGTGTGCTCTGTTCAATAATTGAATCATTGACAACATTGTGCCATTTTCCCCTATTTATTCACTTGTGCCATTTTTACCTGTGCCATTATTCCTGTTAATAATCAGATTAATTGAGCTTTCAGAGCAATTTTTTTTATTTTTAGCTTGGTTTTCCTAAACAACTGCAATCAGTTTCAACTAAGAAAGTCAAAATTAAGAGAAAGCACTGAGTTTGCATTGGAGTGGAAGGAGACAGGAAGTAATTCTTTGATGAAAGAAAAGTAATCTAACTCCCCTACCTACTCCAATCATGAATCATTTGAAGTTTTAGCCTTTACGGTAAAATTAACATTTTCAGTTTTTAGAGAGAACTATCATAAGAGGGAAAAGGAAGACAAGATGAAGAAAGGAAGAGGAAGAGAGAAAAAACAAGAAAAGGGAAAGAAAGATAAAGTGAGAGAGAGAAAGAGAAATAAAATCCAGCCAAATAGTAATAAAAAAAATAAGGAGGTAAGGCTCTAGCAATTTAGCAGAAGGGAGGCTGTAGCAATTTGATCGGAAATTTGTTGTTTTTTAAATCCAGAAAAAGCGGATTTCCGCTAAAAAGTAGAGAAGTCGCATCCCTACACAGGAATGACCAGAAGAATGAAGTATTAAAGTCAGCGTAAAAGATGGCAAATACAAATATGGATATTGTTGGAGATAAGTGCATTCGAAATGACAGTAGAATGCTAGCAACACATGAATAGGACAAGAGGGATGCTTGGAAATGTCATTATGAGAGATTGTTGAATACGGTTTTCATGGGACTGATAAAATCTTGAAGTTGCAGAAGCACTATCTTGTCAAGCTATAAGAATTGAGAAAAAATGTATGGGAAGCTGTAAGATGAAATAGGGTAAGGGTGCAGGACCCTCAAGCCTGGTTGCAGAAATGTTGAAGGTTGCGGGTGAAACAGGCATTGAGATGATCACAGACTTGACAAATCAGATAATAAAAAAGGTTTTTATTCCGAAAGATTGCGATCTTAGTACTATTGTCAACTGTTAGAAAAGTAAAGGAGGAGCTCTTGATAAAGGTTATTACAAAGGCTTAAAGTTGATGGATCAGGTCCTGAAAGTAGTTGAGAGAATAATTGAGCAGCAAATAAGAAATCAAATAAAATCCCGGTGTTAGAAAGGAAATTTCATGAATAATTGAGTTATAAGTGGATTATATTAAAAACTTATATCAAATTTAAGAACTTTTGGTTAATACAAATGTATAGTCTACACATGTTTTACCTATGTAATTCATCAAGGAAAGTTTACAAATCTGTTAAGATGGTAGTTGATGAAATGTTAGATATCTCCAATACCTGTTGTAACAATTATTAAATGTTGCCTGTAGATCAAGGTCTCGGAGTCTGAGGTTTTGGAAGAAGTCCGAGTCAGACTGATAAGAATGCTAAGAGTGAGATTCAGATATTTTAATCTCCGAAGAATCAGTCTGAATATTGGAAAAGTTTAAAATAAGGAGTTGGAGTCAGAATCAAATGCTTTGGAATTGTAGGAGTCAGAGTCCTTACATCTTCCGACTCTGCACCCCTGCTGTAGATATTTATTAGATTACTACTGGTCGATTAGCTGTATGCTTATACACATACATCATCATTCATATTCGGTTTAATGTCCATTTTACATGCTGGCATGCGTTGAGCGGCTTTAAGAAATTGACTTCCAAAATAACCTATCTCTGGCAAGGTCTTTATTTATCCCTCTTTCTCTTAAGTCCATTCTTATCACTTCCTCCTGTTTTCCTTGGCCTTCAACTGTGAAAGAACCTGCTACCTCAACTGTTCTACATCTACTAACCCAAGAATTCTCATCCATTCTTTCAATGTGGACATACCATCAAAGTCTACTCTTCTGCACATATCTCCCTATACTGTTTAGATTTAATCTTCCTCTGAGGTCATCAGATCTGTCTTTAAGACTCATTAGACATCAATCATATCATTTCTCTCCATACAACGCATATCCTTAAGCCTCACTGGCCAGGTTTCACTTCCATACGTCATCACACTGCGTACACATGCCCGATAAACTCTTCCCTTGGTCGACAGTGGTAATGCTATGCTGGTTAGTAATGGCAGAAATTCCCTAAACTTACTCCATCCACTCCTAACTCTTGCAATCACACTAGCACCTGCTCTACCCTTTGTTTCAAAGGTATCATCAAGGTAACAAAACTTTTGAACAACCTTAATAGCTTCGCCATCCAGATATACTTTCTCCACATCCGAGTTCTCATCCTTGAAATAAGTATACACATACCTCGAAAATAATTCATAAATGTTTAAAGTTTCTGCTTCCTTTATTGACGGCCAGCACTCGGGGCCGTACAAAGCAGCAGAAAAAGTTTGAAATATCGATATTTTATACTAATTGACATTTTTTTGTGTTTTAGATATAAATATATCTATAATATATCACCATTTAAGTATGACATCGGCAAAAGTTTGAGAATTCTCAGTCTTAGAGAAGCCATCTTATACGTTAATATGAAGGTGAACTAAATTGTTGCAAATCTCAGGATTCCACTTTCCACTCTTAACCGAGTGATTGTCCAATTCATCAGCGAGGGAAAATAATTAATATTATCTTGCAAAGCTCCATTAGGATCATCTGATAGCAGTCTTAATTATTAATGACAATAAGGGTGTCTATTTACTTCTTTTATGTCTGTGTAATGTAGTACAAACAGGAATAAGAATAACAGACAATAAATCAAACATTGATGTTGAACAATTTACTTGGATTTAATATGAGTGTTTTATTATGCATCTCTGTGGTCAGATAGCCATCTTGAAAGTCCGTTAAAAGTGTCCAAAAGCAATAAAACTGAAAAGGAAATTACTCAACCAAATGTGTTTGAAGGGTCATTGCCTTTTAATTTGTTAAGAAATTAGGCCCTAATAATCTATTATTATACCAAAGCTGAGTTAATCAATATTTGTTTCCCTAAGACTTTTTTTATATATAATTTAATCATGCAAAATACATGTTAAAATATTCCTCAATTCTCGGATCGAGTTATGATTTAAATAAAATCAATTATAATTGTTCTAATTAGCTGTAATTGGAAATTTATTCACCAAATCACCCATCTCTTACGCAATCTCTGCTTATTAATCCCCCCCTCTTTCATTGTATCTTGTTTGACACCCCCCCCCCCCCAACACACACACAGTCTTATTTTATAGGCTGTCACTCTCGCTTCCATTACTCTCTCTCTCTCCGTTTTTTTTAAGAGTCAAAGAGACGATTGTGCAGTATAGTTAAGAAAAAAAGGGGGGAAAATTTTTTTTACAACAAATAACTTATCAAACGCAAGAAAATTTAGTCTTCTATCGACTCCCATAGTTTTTGAGTTTTGAAACATTTTTTAAGGGTTTGGTTTTTTAGATTTTGTATTGTCTCCTCAGAAGCTTGTAAAAGAAAAACAAATCAAAATGGCTGACGGTTCTTGACTTGATGTGAAGATTCAATGTCTTATGTTTAATAACTGAAAAAGCGAAAATTAAACAAAAATGCAATTAATAACTCTCACCAATCAGTCGAAAATTAACTTTTCAACCGATTGGTGAGAGTTATTACAGAATCGTTACATGTTGTCTATCTTTAAATAGATGACTTCATCTTTTTGTTACTCCGGTATTTATGACATCATAAAAGGTCAATTCCCATCTCTTCAATCTGTTTTAATGGATGATATCATCCCTTTGTACCGGCATCCAGTGTGCATGGAGACAAGCAAACAAGATCCACAGTATATATAGATAGATTATTAGAGCAAAGGACATGAAAGAAACCTATCCAATCACAGATGAAAGGAAAAAATGGATTTATGCAAAACAAAGGAGGAGGGGGGTAGAACTTAGAAGAGAAACTTGGAAAAGACATTAAGTTGAAACTGAAAACATGTGCCCAGGGTCATGCAGTGCAAACAGTACAGAAGCAATTTAGTGTAAACGGCTTGGGGCAGGTGGAGGTGGGGCAAGAAGTGTATGAAAGAGGGATATTATTTCAATGTCAATGTAGGTTTTTAAGAGTTTCTGATAGACTAAAGCCGTATGTTTGCAAATATGCATAATGAGCAGAGACAGAAAGATGAGAAAAATCTGGGTGGGAAGAAGAACAAATAAGAAAGAGGAAGACAGAAGAAGAAAAGCTAAAATGGATGGGGAGGGAATAGAAGAGAAAAAAGGAATAGGACAGAATAGAAAAAAAGAAAAGAGAAGAGGGGATGGGTTGAGGAGGAGAGAGAAGAAGAGGAGTGGGATGAAGAGGTTAGGGAGCAGGGCATGAAGGGGGGGAGAGAGAGAGGGGCATGAAGGGGGGGAGAGAGAGGGGCATGAAGGGGGAGAGAGAGAGAGGGGCATGAAGAGGGAGAGACAGAGAGGGGCGTGAATGGGGAGAGAGAGAGGGGCGTGAATGGGGAGAGAGAGAGGGGCGTGAATGGGGAAAGAGAGAGAGGGGCGTGAATGGGGAGAGAGGGGTGTGAATAGGGAGAGAGGGGCATGAAGGGGGAGAGAGAGAGGGGCATGAAAGGGGAGAGAAAGAGCGAGAGAGGGACGAAGGAGGAGAAAGAGCGAGAGAGGGACGAAGGAGGAGAAAGAGCGAGAGAGGGACGAAGGAGGAGAAAGAGCGAGAGAGGGACGAAGGAGGAGAAAGAGCGAGAGAGGGACGAAGGAGGAGAAAGAGCGAGAGAGGGACGAAGGAGGAGAAAGAGCGAGAGAGGGACGAAGGAGGAGAAAGAGCGAGAGAGAGGGACGAAGGAGGAGAAAGAGCGAGAGAGGGACGAAGGAGGAGAAAGAGCGAGAGAGAGGGACGAAGGAGGAGAAAGAGCGAGAAAGGGACGAAGGAGGAGAAAGAGCGAGAGAGAGGGACGAAGGAGGAGGAGAGAGAGGGACGAAGGAGGAGGAGAGAGAGGGACGAAGGAGGAGGAGAGAGAGGGACGGAGGAGGAGAGAGAGGGACGAAGGAGGAGGAGAGAGAGGGACGAAGGAGGAGGAGAGAGAGGGACGAAGGAGGAGGAGAGAGAGGGACGAAGGAGGAGGAGAGAGAGGGACGAAGGAGGAGGAGAGAGAGGGACGAAGGAGGAGGAAAGAGAGGGACGAAGGAGGAGGAGAGAGAAGGACGAAGGAGGAGGAGAGAGAAGGACGAAGGAGGAGGAGAGAGAAGGACGAAGGAGGAGGAGAGAGAAGGACGAAGGAGGAGAGAGAGAGAGGGACGAAGGAGGAGAGAGAGAGAGAGACGAAGGAGGAGAGAGAGAGAGAGACGAAGGAGGAGAGAGAGAGGGACGAAGGAGGAGAGAGAGAGGGACGAAGGAGGAGAGAGAGAGGGACGAAGGAGGAGAGAGAGAGAGAGGGACGAAGGAGGAGAGAGAGAGAGAGGGACGAAGGAGAAGAGAGAGAGAGAGGGACGAAGGAGGAGAGAGAGAGAGAGGGACGAAGGAGGAGAGAGAGAGAGAGGGACGAAGGCGGAGAGAGAGAGAGGGACGAAGGAGGAGAGAGAGAGAGGGACGAAGGAGGAGAGAGAGAGAGGGACGAAGGAGGAGAGAGAGAGGGACGAAGGAGGAGAGAGAGAGAGGGACGAAGGAGGAGAGAGAGAGAGAGAGGGACGAAGGAGGAGAGAGAGAGAGGGACGAAGGAGGAGAGAGAGAGAGAGAGGGACGAAGGAGGAGAGAGAGAGAGAGAGGGACGAAGGAGGAGAGAGAGAGAGAGAGGGACGAAGGAGGAGAGAGAGAGAGAGAGAGGGACGAAGGAGGAGAGAGAGAGAGAGAGAGGGACGAAGGAGGAGAGAGAGAGAGAGGGACGAAGGAGGAGAGAGAGAGAGGGAGGGACGAAGGAGGAGAGAGAGAGAGGGAGGGACGAAGGAGGAGAGAGAGAGAGAGGGACGAAGGAGGAGAGAGAGAGAGAGGGACGAAGGAGGAGAGAGAGAGAGAGGGACGAAGGAGGAGAGAGAGAGAGAGGGACGAAGGAGGAGAGAGAGAGAGGGACGAAGGAGGAGAGAGAGAGAGGGACGAAGGAGGAGAGAGAGAGAGAGAGGGACGAAGGAGGAGAGAGAGAGAGGGACGAAGGAGGAGAGAGAGAGAGAGAGAGGGACGAAGGAGGAGAGAGAGAGAGAGAGAGGGACGAAGGAGGAGAGAGAGAGAGAAGGACGAAGGAGGAGAGAGAGAGAGAGGGACGAAGGAGGAGAGAGAGAGAGAGAGAGGGACGAAGGAGGAGAGAGAGGGAGAGGGACGAAGGAGGAGAGAGAGAGAGAGGGACGAAGGAGGAGAGAGAGAGAGAGGGACGAAGGAGGAGAGAGAGAGAGAGGGACGAAGGAGGAGAGAGAGAGAGAGAGGGACGAAGGAGGAGAGAGAGAGAGAGAGGGACGAAGGAGGAGAGAGAGAGAGAGAGGGACGAAGGAGGAGAGAGAGAGAGGGACGAAGGAGGAGAGAGAGAGAGGGACGAAGGAGGAGAGAGAGAGAGAGGGACGAAGGAGGAGAGAGAGAGAGAGGGACGAAGGAGGAGAGAGAGAGAGAAAGACGAAGGAGGAGAGAGAGAGAGAAAGACGAAGGAGGAGAGAGAGAGAGAAAGACGAAGGAGGAGAGAGAGAGAGAAAGACGAAGGAGGAGAGAGAGAGAGAAAGACGAAGGAGGAGAGAGAGAGGGACGAAGGAGGAGAGAGAGAGGGACGAAGGAGGAGAGAGAGGGACGAAGGAGGAGAGAGAGAGGGACGAAGGAGGAGAGAGAGAGGGACGAAGGAGGAGAGAGAGAGGGAAATATAGAAGAAAGAGACAGAAAAAAGACAAGATAGAGAGAGAGGTAGAGAAAGAGCAGTGAAGACAAGGAAAATAGGTAATTCTTGCCAATATTCTAGTTAGAATTCCAACATTAGAATCAGAAGCATAAAAACTATAAATCTAGTCAGATTCTCCAACCAACCCCAAGAAATTGCAACCATTTTTTTTGTTTTTGCTTTTTGCATTAACATTAAATTTAATTATGCACAGCTCATTAACCTTCGTATAAGTTTCATTCATCGCTTAACTGCACATGCCAAGCACATCGTTACAATGCACATTCTTACAAGGTTGCGACAATGATATACACAGATTTGTTGCCAGTCTTTTAAGAGTTTGAAGAAAAGTAGACAATAAGAAGAGCAACAGCGTACCTCCCCACATCTCCACAAAGAGGGTGCAAGCAGAAGAGACTCAACCCCTTCCTCTGATGCACTCAGATATCCACCCGGGGCTCCATCTGTCCATACATCTGCCGAATTTGTTTATGATAATAAGCACAACTGGCACCTTAAGTAGTGCACCGAATGTGCAGTGACCAATGGGTGCACTTTGACATGTTTGGAGGAATGCACCTTATGGCAGCATGTCTCCACCCCGCCCCTCTACACTAAATTTGACGAAGAGAAGGGAGGTGGTGTATGGGTAGTAGTGGTGGTGGTGGTGGTTATAATAAACATCAGGGGGTAAGCAATAAAGAAAAGTAAACACGGCAAATGCTTTTAGTTTTAGTATTTTTTTTATCCTCCTCTATATAATTAGGACACCACCCTCAATGAGTGTAGGACGGAAGTGGAAAAACGAAAGGCGGTAGAATTAAGTGTTGGGTCGGAGTTTGCCGACAAACCACAATACCACAACATGGAACTTCTTTTCCCCTCACACCCAGAGGAATGGTGGGTGCAGATGTAGGTAAGGAAACATACAAAGATGTGTGCGTCTGACTTGTTCCGGAGTTGCATTACTTACATCCCGTTCACAAGACAGTTTTTCCCTTCTTGGTGATGAAAAGAAAGGAATGCTAATTAAATGGATAATCAGCACTTAACTAGGATAGAAACAGATAATGGAGAAAGAAAGAAAGTCTAAAGAGAGAGAGAGAGAGGGGGTTTCTTTGGAAAATATTTTCTTTTTAACTAGGATCAATGAGAGAGAGAGAAAGGAAAGCACTAAAACGTGCCAATGAGGGGAAAATAAGGAAGCAATGAGATGAGAGGCAGATAAGAGAAGAGAAGAGAGTGGAGAGGGGAGAAGGAAAAGAGAGAAAAGATGAGAGATGAGATACAGTGGCAAAAGAAATATATCAATAATGTAGAGAGAAAGAGAAAAGAAAGATCAAATTAACTAAGAAGTATGAGAGAGGAGGAAAGATGAAAGAGAGAGAGAAAGATGAAAGAGAGAGAGAAAGATGAAAGAGAGAGAGAAAGATGAAAGAGAGAAAGAAAGATGAAAGAGAGAAAGAAAGATGAAAGAGAGAGAGAAAGATGAAAGAGAGAGGGAGAAAAATGAAAGAGAGAGGGAGAGATGAAAGAGAGAGGGAGAGAGAAAGAGAGAGGGAGAGAGAAAGAGAGAGGGAGAGATGGGAGAGAGAGGGAGAGAGAAAGAGGGGAAGGGTAAAGCGATAGAGAGGGGCAGGGAGAAGAGAATAAACAGCGAGATGGAAGACGGGGAAAAGGGAAAGAGGGGAACAAAAGAGAGAGGGAGAACAAAAGATAGAGGGAGAAAGAGAGAAAGAGAGAGAAAGAGAGAGAAAGAGAGAGAAAGAGAGAGAGAGAGAGAAAGAGAGAGAGAGAAAGAAAGAGAGAGAGAGGGTGGAAGAGAGTGTTTATCCAATTAGGAACTTTACCATCTACTCATGTGACCTAACAAAATTTTCTTTTTTCAAACTTCATGTAAGTGTTAATGAGTGCTGAAAGAAAGTAAACCTATCTGATTCGGTAGGTTCAGCCTCCGACGACAACAACAAGCTTCATGTATAGTTGTGCTAGCATACAAAGTTTTCAGCTTGAAAAACTAACTTTTTTTTTCATTGTTTTTTGCTGATATTTTTGCTTTTGCACTAAATGCTTAGTCTTGTCTGTTTTACGCCATGACATCATTTTTGGCCGGCATTTCATGCAGACACACAATACCTATTCAACTGGTAAAGTTGCTACTTTTTCCATAGCTGATAGGGACGGGGAAATCGAGGGTTCATACCTCCCAACAGTATTAGTGTGTAACTAAACACAATAGATTAGATATAAGCGATCGTATGCAGAGTTTTGGTGATGCCCTGGGCCAACTCTTTCTTTGTATGCCCTAAAGACTAGATATAGACCATGAACGAGTCTTAAAAAAAATCAGGGGGGGGGGGGGGGTCTATAAGTATTTTTCAGGCTTATTTCAAATATGCTTTAAGTCTGCTACTTCACTAAAAGGGGAGACAATTCAGAGGGTGAAATGGCGAGAAAAAAGTAATTTTTTATGCTTTGCTGTATGAAGAATTAAGCTTAAAGGAAGCTGTTTAACACGCTTGAGTGTATTCAACATGGGGCTGACACCTCTATGCTTAAATATCTGGCATCAATTATCTGAATCGAAGATTTCTGACAAATAAAATGAGCCGTGTAAAGCATACAACTAAGAAAATGTTATGCTCGTCACATTCTCAAATTGCAAATGCACTCATAAAAAACTGCGCAATTTATACGTATTATTAGATAAGTAAAAATTAAAAGCATTTACACGTTTCTGAACGCTGCGCTTTCCAAAAATAATACACAGAAGAAACGTTTCTGCCTACATATAGTGAGTAAATTGTCTTCCTTGTCATACTGCCTTGCAACAAAAGCTTGCAAAAAAAAAAAATTAAATAAATGATTTTTTCATTTAAATTGCACAATGTGTTGATTTTCAAAAATATTTCACTTAAATTTTTTTTTAAGTTTGCTTTCTAATATTATGACAACATAGGAATTTCTATGGCCCAAATCTATATAATAATACACTAAGGCAATTTCATGTTCGTACGTACGTTATCACCCATCTTCCTCTCTTTAAAAGATGGGATTGCCGAATCACCGAAAATAAAAGACAAAAAAAAAAGAAAAAAAGAGGAAATTCAAAAATTGAGATTGGTTTTATTTATTTAAAGAATATTTAGCTGACAAGTATTTTTGCAGTAAGAAGGAAGAAACTATTTATTTTGAAATGATTTAAATGATAACATAAAATAAATAAAAAAGTTAAAACTTTTGTTTCATTTATTTAAAAGAAAATATGTATGGTTAGAACAAAGAATATTTATTGTTTAAAAAAATATAAATTGTTATAATTTCCAATAAATAAAGAATGAACATATTCGTTTTATTTATTTAAAGAATATTTAACTGACAATACCAATGATTCTCATGGAAGAAGAACAATACAATTTTTGCTTAATATTATTATTAAACCTTACATAAATGTATTATTTCAAACAAAATATTATCGTTAACAGTAAATTATGCAGAAAGATGAAGAAAACAAGCATGGAATTTCCACGGGCTTCCTCTAGTAGACTATAATTTTTCTAAATCTCTCATGAATGCTAGACCTAATAATACAAAATCAGCAGTGATAATGCCACCCCCCCCCTCTTCCTCTTAAGTCTCCTTCCTAGCCTTGGTGGCAACACGGTTGTGCCAGAGCTATTCAGGTAACAGGGCTCTGGTGAAAATCCAGGAAGAGTCAACATCAGGATTTATCGTCATCTGCTCATCTTTGCCTCTACATGTGGCAAACAAGAATGTGTCAGGCATGAAACCGCAAATCCATTAAGTGCATGTGCAATTACAATTTCTTTGTGTGTTCTTGGCTAAACCTTCCACGACTTCATATGCAACCACCGGGTCTTGCTGCTCTTGGTGTCCGAGGTTAAAAAACTAATCTTGCAGGTATAACAAATAGCTGTAGACAACAAGGAGGACTTCATGCAGACCAGACAATCAGGAGGCACAATCTTTATGGGTTCTGTGCTCAACAACAACAAGCAGTGACAATGGGAGTATAAGCATAAAATATAAAACATAGATCAAATAAGTGATGCTAAAACAGAAGTTGGTAAATGTGTTAATTAGAAAAATACAGAACAATGAGCAATCAGAACAACCCAGCAGAAGAAGGAATGAAGAAAAAAACAGTATGAATTGGAACAAGTGAAAAAGACTAGATTGGGATATCGAGAGTATACATATTTGCCTTTGTCAATGCTAATTTAGTATTATTAGATCGTTCAGGTGAGTTAGAGAAACATACAATGCTACCATCCTCCCACACATTAGCCCTTCTTTTTGTGGGGGAGGAGTGTAGTATCTGTTCTGTGGTCATGATACCATCCTATCAGGGTTTTTGTTCTCTTTTTTCAGTGATAGTGGAGGTATCTGTTTTGTTGTCATCATACCACCCTCCCAGGCATAACTTCCTCTTTTTCTTTAGGGGGTTGGTAGTGTAGTATCTATTCTATTGGAATCATACTACCCTCCTAGTGTTCAGGTGAGTTAGCGAAACATACCAGATTATAGGATACTAGCTGTTCCTACCCGGCGTTGGCCGGGAGTTTTTTTCCTTTCATTTTTGTTTCACTTTTTTTCTTTTAACTATGCCATTTGTTTTTTAACAAAATTATTATTTTTTGTTAAATAGGATTTTGAAAGTTGAATTTACTTATGACACTATTGTTTGGTAATTCCATCATCAATTGAACCAAATTGTTAACTAATTTTGTTTTAATCTCTATAAAATTACTAGATGTAAATAGCTTCCAAATTTTTCCATCTTTTTATAGCATTTTCTAAGAATTGACTTTCTATTCGACAGTTTAAAGACTTCCAAATTTCTTTCAAATTTCAATGCAATTTTTTTTACAAATATTAACAGAAAATTAAAATTGCTGATTTATTTATGGAAAAACCGAAATGCATTCTGGTGACTTTAATTTTGTAATTAAATTTTTTTAATAGGATTTTTTAAATTTCATTTTATGCTATTACATGCTTAATTTCAATAAATATTTGATTAATAGTAAATAAAAAGAATAGTATGCAAGTCATGTAGAGGTGAAAAACACACGCATGCAAGTGGTAATATCATTTATTAATATTAGGTATCCCAAACTAAAATTTTCTTTTTGTTATATCTAAAAAAATTTAATGTGGGCACATAGATATTTGAAAGAAAAATAAACAATGCTCCAAAATTTATTTTGTTAATTCAATTAGTCACCAAATTAAGACCGTTCAAAGTTTGTTGGAAATTGGAAAATTTGCCGTCTTGTGTGCTATTGGTCCAGAAGCCAAATTTCAGTGCATAACTAAAAATGCAGGCTTTGAACAATTGAAAAGTCCTTAATATCTTGTGGTAAATGAAAATTAATTATAATGTAAGAAATAATTATAAGATCAAGAGAGCCTAAATATTGAGCAAAATACCATTACCTCTCGAAAAAATGTACAAAAATGACATGGAAACACAACTTTGTTCATATAAGATTCATTTCAACAGCTAACACGTTGAATCTTTGAAAATATGATTCATAGCACAGTAGAGATCAAACTAGAATTTTCTTTAAGAAGTAAATCAGGAAAAAAAACGGCAACTCTGATGTGGCCCACATAAAAACAGACAGAAAAAATTTGATCATAGAGCAACAATTTAATTCATTAAAGCTTGGATTTTGTTTTGTAAAAGATAACTCAAAACTCTATGTCAAGCCATCATATTGAGAGGTGGCCCCTTTTCTTTAAGATGAGACTGTTTGTAGATGCACAATATTGTGCATATTATGTTGAAAAACAACATTAAAAAATAAATAGCCCATCATTGAAAATAGTAAAATAACTTGAAGTAACCTGGAAAAATAAAACTATTAATGCCAAAATAGATAGAATTGTGCATTTATAACGAGAAAAGATTAAATTTTGTTTACATCCAAATTTTATCAAAATAACCCGAATAAATGAGTTATAACAAGTTGAAATTGGAGGGAATTTCACTTTATTTACTCATTTTCACACACTAAACTTTAGGCTGGTTTGTGATACCTATTTAATATAGAGATTATGACATTCTATAACTAAAGAAAAGTCTGGTTTTCATAAATAAATGCTGGTCTAGAAACCCGAGTGAATAATGATTCATTACTTACCAGTTTGATCAAATGAAGCGATAAAATCATAACATAATTTTCGGCGTTTCTTTTGTGGTGGCTGGACTTGTTTTTCTCCGTCTGTAAAAAGATAACATCAAAATAATAAAATATAATTTTACCTTCAGATAAACTTGAAAAATACAAAAACAGCCTACTTTTTTCAATCGATATAGTGAAACTAAAATCAGAATGAAGCAACATCATATGTGGTTGGGTGAAAATAATGTTAAAAACAGTATTTTCCACAGAAGGTTGAAATTAAAAAAATAGTGGAAAATTCCATTCAAAGTTATTAAGTTATACGTTCTTACATGACTTATTTTCTATTTAAACTTCCCCTCATTATTTTACTGGCCAATCAGAATAGATGATTTATTTTGCGCTAGTGTGACGTAGCATCTGTCTGTGCATCGCTAAAGCTCGTGATTGGGATTACAAAGTATTTAGAACATTGTAAATTTTGTGAAAAAAATGAAAATGGAATTAAGGATCATTTGTAATAAAAAATTGGTTCCCCTTCCCATGGCTGAGAACCAGCACTGACGGTTGCTGAAACACTTACTATTTTCTGTAGTCTCTTCATCATCTAAACCTCGAAGGACAGACGTCTTTAAATCTTTCAATTCCATGTAGCGAAGCAGACGCCGTAATTTTACCTGAAAAATAATGAAAAATTTCATATTAGAAAAAAATATATATATACTATCTATCTCTACCCAGCATTGCATGGTAGCATATTTACTGGCAATTGGTTTTGATCTCCTTACTTTCAACTATGCAGATATTAAAAAAAAAAATTTTTTTTGTTCTAATCAAAGATAAGTAACAGTGTATGAACGAATACAGAGTTACACCACTTTTTTTAAGATAGCTATTTTAAAATAATTCCAACCTGGACAAAGCATTTTCTAGAAGGAATTAAATCAAATTACATTTTATTCTTCTTAACAACATGCTGCAACAATCCACAAGAAAAACTGATGAATCAGAACAAAATATTGATTTTGTAGAAAGAAAGCTAAAGCTGACAAAGAAATGATAAAGAGACTGACTTTACTTTATATAAGATTTTCATTATTTTTTTCCCCAATGGACATAGACATATAGCTTCTATCAGAAATGTTTACTGGGAAAAGTCTGTCAAAGTCACTTCCAACACCATTTCTCAGATTTATACATATCTAGACTCAAGCCCTTTGGAAAGGCAATGCTTTTACTAAATCCTCATATCCATAATATTGTGATAATCTACCTAAAACTCATGCCAGTTCTAAGATCTGCGAACAAATCCTTCTAAAAATCCACAAAGAATCCTCCTTTCCGATTAGGTCAAATGATGTACACAAGATCAAAGTGCAGTCAAGCATCTGCCATGGAATAAGGGATAGCATTAATCCTACACTACTCCCTTTCTGGTGGAAACAACATGGTGGCCGGGTAAAAAAAGTATCCCCAGACCAACAATTTTTAAAAATCTGACACTGGAATAGGAAATGGCTAGATATCGCTACTAATGATGTGATGAAACACCTAAGCTGAAATGGTACAATTTGCATTCAGGATGAGTTATCAAAAGTGTTAAATATTCATGGGGCCGAGGGGGTACATGATGATTATGTTGGCAAACAGGAAACGTTTCAGACAGGGGTCACGAAGATGTCAAGGGAGTGACCCTGCTGAATCATAAAAACTCTGGAGGCTTTATAAAGTGGTTAGACTTGATGTCACCTGTTCTCAGGCTGACAGGATTATTTTGGAACAAGATCGTTAGTTTAGCAGAAGCGGCTGAACTGAGAATACTCATTTAAGAATTGTCTAACAAAATGTTAATACAATTAGGCGATGCACTTAAAACATAACTCTCTCTCTCACCCCTTTGACCTTTTAGTCACTGAACGATCATATGGTTGAATAAATCTTTTATTCTTCTAAAAACATGTTTGAACTAATTGCATGATAATTTAATATAAGAAGTGGACCGCGATCTTTATTTCAGCTAACAGAATTATTCATGGTCAGGAGAATAACAACACAGATGAATGCACCCATAATCAGCAACAAAGGTTTGGATTTTAAAGTTGATTAAAATAATTGAAAAACTAAATCATTGCACAGGGTCATTTTGATGATGTACTTACGCCTACATAAGAGAAAGGCCGGGCTCAACCTACCCAGGGTGGATAGTCATATCAATACAATACAAATATAATTTAATTTTTCCGAGGTAATGTGATAACTATTTTTATTGTCAACATTTTGCTGTCTTTCTTTTTTTATATAATGAGAAAAAGTTATAGCCACTCACCTTGTCTTTTCGGAGAAGAAATAAAAAATCTTCCAAGCTAATGAAACGTCCATTTCTCTTGGTAGCAATCTCAGAGGCTTGATATAACTTAACGAGACAATACAAAAGAAATGAAAACATTTAAAATAACAAAAAATGGAATAATCACCACTAGAAAACAAAAGACAACTAAATTTACTTTGGATTATTTAGACGACTGTTCTTATCTTAGATATTATTCTCACAACGTTTCGGTCGATGTCACCTCCAACCTTTTTCAGTGTGTCTTGTTGAATATGAACTCCTTCCAGAACCCCTGACTCCGCAACCCTGCTCATAAGTAATCAAATTTTGTTTATTCCATTCATCATTTTCAATCCTCTCATAAAAATCTTCATCATTCAACTGACAACCTATCCACAATCTTCTCAAGTAGCTTTTGGCCTTGATAAATGGTGAATCATTAGTAACAAAAAAAAAGGAGGGGGTACCATCAGATTTGAATTAGCAGATTCCATAGTCTGTGTTAGTAGCTGATACTATAGACTGTATTAGCCTGGACCGCCGAAAAATGTTTGCTAGGAAGTAGATGACAATACGACAGTGGTGCGGAAGTGAATGACAATACAGAAGTGGATGATAATATGACAGTGACAGATCGAAGAAGTGACACAATGAACAATTAGCCGAGGGAAGGATCAGGATAAAGAATTCAGGGGGAAGTATTTATTTCCCCGTTGAGATAAGCTAAGAGTAACTGGGAGGAAGAGGGGGGGGGGGCGGACGTATCAGATTTCCAGTAGAAAGTAGATATATTTGGGGGACACTGACTGCCAAGTTCAATGATAACGAGGAGATGAGGTCAAGTAGACGACAGTGAATAGTCTCGACAGGCAGATGTCAGTTAAGTCTTAGCTTATATCCTGGACTTGGGAGATGGGAGGCTTAGCTCAGAACAGGGATACTAATTACAGGGCCTCTGACAACACACACACACACACCCGTGTTCAACAATTTGAGTTCACACAATGTATATATGATGTGTATGCGCTGTTACTTATTTTAAATGCAAATTGTAAACTAGTGCTTTTGCATCCTCGACGATCGCCAATACTAGAATTGACACAGCCAAAATAAGAAAAACCAGAAGCAAACCCACACCATATTGTGTTTTGGGGCCGGCATGGTTATACAAATATCCATTAGATCACTTGTGGCCACGATGAGGCATAATGAATGTAAAGAAACAAAGAAGAGCATAAAGGAGGAAAATAATGTAACTCACCAGAGAAACCATCTGCGAATGAACAATCTCTTCCAAGAGAACAGCAGTTTCATGTAACGGCTTCCGGCAATCACCAAATCCATGCCTAGAGACCAAGAGAGAAAAACCAAAAAGTCAAACATTTTCTCTTGCCAAAATTTTAATAGAATTTTGTATATCAATATACACGAACAGCGAATTCGAGTTACAACCATGAGTTCAAAAAGAAAGAAAAGAATAAGGCAGGAAAAAATGATTAAAAAAACAAAAGTTGTTGGATCGAAAGCAAATGGTGTTTTACGATTATATAAAAACACATGGATCCGTGGTGCAATGGTTATAGGTGTTGATTAACAACCAATTTTAAGTAAGTCTTCTGGAGGTTGATGGTTCAACTCTTAATATAAGCGATAACTAAGAATAACAAAATTAGTATTTCTATCCAGTCATGGCTGACGAAATGAGAAAAATCTACCCTATGGATTAAATAAATGGTTAAGTTTAAGATTTCGTATAGATTCCCGAGTTTGACATCAAAATTTTTAAGTTGGAAAAAATGCACCTGAATACGGTTAGAGATTAGTTCGGCTGAAACGTTGTGAAAATAACAATAGGAGAATTGTAGTCCAAATAATCCAAACTATCAATCCTCTTTTTGAGAATTCTGAAACATAAAACAAAAAAGATCTTAAGATGAGCCACATTTTTTAGGATTTTTTTTTTTTTTGCTTTATGCCATACCGGACGTTTTCAGGTTAGCTAATGCTGAATTAAATATTCATTCATGATGATGGCTTTAACTAGTTATTCATTATGTAAATTCACATGTGTATACACCCGGGGTTCAGATTCTATTTAACTCCTAGATGGAACCCTGACAGGTACTAACATTCCAGATGGGAATGGGCCTGGGAGTGATGGCAACTAAGGGGTGACGCCACACTCTCGAAAACCCCTAAATTGAGAACTCACCACCGAATATAATTTAATTTCAAACTCAGGACACCCATCCGTATCTACAGGGGAATAAGGCCCTCCCCCCCCCCCAAAAAAAAGATGCCATCAGTAAAATTGTTAAAAATATTCCCAATCTTTTCTGCAATCCAACTATATTTGGTAAAAAGTAAACTTCAGTCTATGCCTGACTTGTCCACCAAGTTTCAGTCATGAATGTCCAACAGTCTTTGTTATAGGTGTTCAATGATAAGCATATCTGGATACGATGTTTAAAATTGTCAAAAATTCTGACACTTCTCAATTGGCACTGCCCAGATTTGGGCTGTGATAGACTTCTTCAGTTCAGGAATAGTCTGGGGATTGTTTTGATAGACATTATTTTTTTAGATAAGCCCAAAGATAAAAATCTGAGTTGTTAATGTTCGGTGAGTGTGAAGTCCACTCAGGATCACACCTCCGCCTGATGAAACGATCACCAGTGTCCTTGCATAGCATTGAACGGTGATAAAACAATGATTTTTTTTTATATGACGTTATCTTCAAGATAATGCCTATCAAAACAGTCTTCGGACTATTCCTGAACTGAAGTGGGTCATCACAGCCAAAATCAAGTCAGTACCAAGAAAAGAGCATGTCGGAGATATTGACAATTGTGCATGTCATATCTAGGTGTGCTTCAATACATCAATGACTTAAACTTGGTGGACAGTCAGGCATAGACCGAAGTTTATTTGTACCAAATATGGTTGGATTGCAGAAAGGATTGTGAATTTCATTAACGATTCCATGGGTGGCATTTTCATTTTTGGTCACCCTGTACCAAAGTTTTATTTCATTGGATGGGATGTGCCATTTGTCCGAAGAGGGGGATGATGGGTAGGTATTGTTAATGCATGCTTTCAACGACGGACCGGAATTTACATTTGTCTGAGAAACGCTCACAAAAGTGCAGTGCAATAACAACAGCGTTTTTACTTGCAAGGAATCATCTATAGAAAAATCTATAGCAGGAACAAAAGATCACAGTGAGAAAAAGACAATGAGTGGGGTGTGTTGGAGGTGAAGTGAATGATAAGTGGGGGTAAGTGGGGGTGTATATTGTAAAGTGGTTCAATGAGAGAGAAAAAAGAATAGTTGGATCTAAAGTTAATGACATTTTTATAAGTGCACTAGATGAATACCCGTTCTAAGAAGGGTAAAATTAATTCCTCAAGCAGGATGTTTTGCACCACTTGTATGCCCTCTTACAAAGGATAATGATACTAAATCTCATGTCAAGAATCCTTATTCCAATTTTGATCAAAAGCCATTATATGATTTTAATTCTACGAAATATAAAATTTAAGGCTTAAGCTTAAGGGCTCTTAAGAAGAAACTTAAATTATATGGATCAAATTCAATTTAATTTTCAAATGAGAGGTAGCACCCATGCCCCCTAAAAATCCTTTAAAATACTTCAAAGAAACTGAAATCTGGGTAATATTTATTAACTGATGTCTAATACCTATATTCAAATTTCACAAAAATCGAAAGTATAATTTTCACAAAGGGCTTTCACCTCATTTTTACCCGTTTTGCATAAAAACTAAATTAAACTAAATAAAGTTCACGTTTAGATCCCTTACGTCTCACAGTAGTGTTCCAAAATTCATAATGATCCGTTAATTAGTTTAGGAGTGAATCCTGTACATATAAAGATATAAACATACCTTACTTTATAGAGATAGAAACATGTGAAACAAAAGAAAGCGACCGTAAGCATCAATATCCCAAGCAAACAAAACCTACATACGTCTGCATGCTATAAACTGATACAGAGGTTCAATCCCCTCAGAAGTTATTGGTAAAATGAAGAAAAAACAACAGATTTTAAAAAAAAATAAAGTCTTTCTTTATTAGTGGTTGTTGCACGTTTACCAAAAAGTACTTGTGTATTTTCGACTATTCAAACTATTATTTTCATCTTGGTTGTTATTTTCACGTTTCGGCCGATGTAACCCCCAACCTTCTTAAAGTACATCTTTTCGAACTTGGGAATGCTTATGCCCAACTCGGACCTGTGGAGCAACGGATAAAGACGTTGAATAACTATCAGTTCTAAATGACAGTCTTCTGGACGTTGAAGGTTCAATCTTTATTACACATGATACTAAGTAAGAGTAAAAATTACTAAACAGTCAAGGCTGATGGGACAAGAATAAGATACTTCTGTGGATTAAATAAAAGGTTCAGTTGGAAATTCCGTATAGGTTATCGAGTTCGAAAAGATGCACCTGACCTGAAGAAGGTTGGAAGTTACATCTGGCGAAACGTAAAAATAGCAACCAAGACGAGAACAGCAGTCTGAATAATCCAAACAATACAAAACCTACATGTGTTTGCACACTGTAAGCTGGTACTAATTTTTTTATACCCACCCAAAAGCATTCATGGGAAACATTTTTCAAGAAACTAGACAGATGAGGTAAAACTTATTCCCAGGCGGTCAAACAAAATTTAGGGTCAGTGCTCGTTCAAAGTACCTCGACTACAGAAGACCATATGTGTAAACAGAGAAAAGTGTATTTTTCTCTTTGGTAAGAATATATTTTCTATTAAAAAAGTCTCGGTATAATATTATCAGTTAGCAATGTGATTAACGGTGCTGCCATTATATATGACAGAATAATTGTAAAAGAAAATATCTATATAATAATACGCTAAGGCATTACATGTTCGTATTTACGTTATCACCTTTCACACATGTTTAAAAAGAAAAAGGTGATTAGCTTATCAGCGCAGATTAATCTGATGTTATTAAGGGAAACAAAATGAATTGTTCCAAAATTGAATTGTCGCCCCGTCAACTAAAACGGTACAATTTTAAATAGATACATTTCTAAAAAGTGATATTCGCTGTATTCATTTGAAGAATATTTAGCTGACATCTATTTTATATGATAGAAGACAGATAATATTTGTTTTAAAAGAAATTAAATTGCTACAATTTTAAATAATTAAAGAAAGAAGAAACATATTGGTTTTATTTATTTGAAGAATATTTATCTGACAATGACAATTATTTTTATAGAGAGAAAGGGTATGTTTTTCTTAATAGTACTGACCCTGCCAAGCATTTATTATTTCAAAAGGAATATTATTATAAACAGTAAAGTATACAATCTGTATAAAACACTGTGTAATTTCCACAGGGTCCCACTAATGTTTAATTAATGCTTGAAAAATGGGAAGAGGTGACGGTGGCTAAGTGGTGAAGGACATGGACCGACAACCTGGGTGTCAAGTTCGAATCCAGTTCGTTCCACAGAAACACTTTCACTTAGGATGTTGGCAACCTTCATGTAACACCTGTAAGTACCCGATGTCTTTCTAGAAAGAATTCTGACTAGAAATATATCGGGGAAACCGATGCCAACAATAGAATCATCTGATTAATACAAAATGAATGACTTGAAAAATGAAAGTATTCAATATAAATTATAATTTGTGACTCAAAGAAGAAGTTTAATATTTTCATAACCCGTGAATCAAAATTTTAATAACTATTTTCGCTCCCCCCCCCCCCTGCCCGGTTTGTCATTTCTCCTAATTTCTTGTAAGAAAATATTTACTTTTTAAGAAAGATAATTCGATGAAAAAATATATGGCATTATAAAAGAGGTTTTGCCATAAAATTGATAGGATGCTTTGCAAAATGTTGAAATTTAAATCCCAAAAATACTTTCAAGTTTTTTTTTCTTTTTTCTAATAACAAATAGATATGGCATGAAGTATAGTTTTTTTTTTAAACAGCAGCTGCATGCTGACTCTTACTTCCTTGTTTTTTTAAATTCATTTTTGTGAAGTTTAATTCAATTACTTACAATATTGTTTGATGATGAGATTAATTGAATAAAATTACTTAAAATTATTTTTTTTAAAATTAATTAAAAAAATTGTACCGTGAATTGCCACAGACAGGCGATATGTTGTCTTACAATTTTATTATAAGCGAATGAATTATAATGTATGGAGGTACATTAATAAATTCATACAAAATATACACGTTTGTTTTATTGGTTATCTCCCTTGTTTGTGCTTTAACTGTTAAATCTAAGTTAAATTATAAATACAGTATTATACATTTAAGATCAAAAATCATCTAAAAGTTATCTGCCAGGACTTTTCTATCCTGCTGTAAGCGTGCACAACTTTAACACTAACGAACAAATATTTTTTTTACACAAATATTGCTATGATGTATAGAGATATGTAGAAACATTATTTATAAAAAGGCACAAAAATCAAATAAAAACCACGAGTAAAAAAGAAATTTAAAGACATGAGGGGAATAAAGGCGTGAAAAAGCATTAGAAAAAAAAAGACGTCAAAAACCATGTAAAAAAAAATGCCAAAAAACAGAAGGAAAAAGATGTAAAAAGAAAAGCTGTAGAGAAAAAAAAAATATGGAAAAAAGATGTGGTGAAAACAAAAACGACATGAAAAAAGACGTGAAAACAACGTGAAAAAATAAAGACGTGAAAAAAGACGTAAAAAAAGAAATAAAACAGACGTGAAAAAAATGTAAAAAAAGACGTGAAAAAAAAAGACGTGAAAAAAAAAAGACGTGAAAAAAAAGACGTGAAAAAAAAGACGTGAAAAAAAAAGACGTGAAAAAAAAAGACGTGAAAAAAAAAGACGTGAAAAAAAAAGACGTGAACAAAAAGACGTGAACAAAAAGAAGTGAAAAAAAAAGACGTGAAAAAAAAAGACGTGAAAAAAAAAAGACGTGAAAAAAAGACGTGAAAAAAAAAAGACGTAAAAAAATCGAACAAATATTTAGAAAAAGCCAAACAAGAAAGAAAATCAAATCTACTAGATCTTACTGTGGAATAGTTTTTCCTATTCTAATATTCTAAACAATTACTAGTGTAGTGAGTTTGATTCTCACTGGGTACCCTATCATTATTCTCTTGCAGAAAGCTAGGCTTATTAAATCTATATAAAAAGTAAAATGATGAAAACTCCAAAATAAAAGAAAAACGAATTCTGTAAAGACCAAATAAAATGTACCAAAAAAAAAAAAATCAAACGGAGAATAAAGAAAAATAAATGAGGCAGTTTTGTTCATTCGCATAACCTTTGTCCTCCGCCCCAGCCTATTACTAAATATTATAATTCTAATAATGCAACATTGTTAGCGCTTTGTGATCCCCTCGCCGTGCAGCACCCCCTCTAACCAGCCCCACCCCTGCCAGCAATAAACACCCATAGATTAGCAAGGGCGCCCTCCAATGTCCCCAATCATTATTGGACAATTAGTGAACTGCCCTGACAATCAGATTTGCTGGAAACATAATCACTAATCAATAGAAACGATATAAACGACGACCAGCATCACTTCATAACATTCAACCGTATACAAGCCATTGAAAAGAGAGTTAGAAAGGAGAGACGGAAGGGAGAGATGTAGAGATACAAGGTGAGAGAAGTTGAAGAAGATGAGATAAGAGAGAGGAAAAGAGATTGGGGAGAAGAGGAGGAAAAGGGAGACCGGGGAGAAAGAGAGGAAAAAGGAGACGGGGGAGAAAGAAGAGGAAGGGAGACCGGGGAGAAAGAAGAGGAAGGGAGACCGGGGAGAAAGAAGAGGAAGGGAGACCGGGGAGAAAGAAGAGGAAAAGAGATTGGGGAGAAGAAGAGGAGAAGGAAGACCGGGGAGAAAGAGAGGAAGGGAGACCGGGGAGAAAGAGAGGAAGGGAGACCGGGGAGAAAGAGAGGAAGGGAGACCGGGGAGAAAGAGAGGAAGGGAGACCGGGGAGAAAGAGAGGAAGGGAGACCGGGGAGAAAGAGAGGAAGGGAGACCGGGGAGAAAGAGAGGAAGGGAGACCGGGGAGAAAGAGAGGAAGGGAGACGGGGAGAAAGAGAGGAAGGGAGACCGGGGAGAAAGAGAGGAAGAAGTGGGGGAGAAAGAGAGGATGAAGTGGGGGAGAAAGAGAGGAAGAAGTGGGGGAGAAAGAGAGGAAGAAGTGGGGGAGAAAAAGAGAGGATGAAGTGGGGGAGAAAGAGAGGATGAAGTGGGGGAGAAAGAGAGGAAGAAGTGGGAGAGAAAGAGAAGAGGGAGAGAATGAAAGATGAGAGGCGAGGGGGAGAGAAAGACAGGCGAGGGGGAGAAAGACAGGCGAGGGGGAGAGAAAGACAGGCGAGGGGAGAGAAAGACAGGCGAGGGGGAGAGAAAGACAGGCGAGGGGGAGAAAGACAGGCGAGAAAGAGAGATTGGAGAAATATTTTTTTTAATGGAAATTGCTCCAGACAGGGCATGAAGCCACTTAATGTAAGGAGCTAAAAAGAGAAAGATTATTATCGCAAACACAGGAGATGTCTATTGACCTTAGTTTTTAAAAGACCAACCTATAGTTCCACAAGCCTGCAGTACTTGGGAAGAAGCTACTGGAATAGAAAGTTGTATCATATCAAAACAGCAAATTTGTGAAGACCACCAGACTAACAAATCAAACAAGTTGGAACAAAGGAAGCAGGGAATAGATCAGACAATTCTGAAGAACGCATGCCATAATAGTATTTATAGAAAAGACTGAGACTAGCAACATCGCATTGGTGAGATAGAGGGTGCAGAGAATAAGAAAGGGTGGGGCCAACCAAATTACAAATACGCTTCTGAACCTTATTAAGAACCCTCAAATAAGATAGATTCACCATCCCAAATATGACAACAGTACTACATACAAGGTTTGATAGTAGATTTGTAGAGATAGAGAATAGTCTCAGGTGTGAGAAAGTGTTTGGAACAATAGAGAACCGACTTTACGAGAAGCAGAAAGAGCAATGGATCTAATGCATGAACTTCAAGAAAGATTTAATGAGAAAGAAAGACCAAGAAGTTTCTGAGTCAGTTTCTGAGTCAGTTTCTTCATAAGAGCATGAAAATCTCAGAAAGAAAGGGGGCATGCTTACGATTGAAAGACACAAGCTGTCTTAACAGGATTAAACGAAACAAGCTATTTCGTACCCCAATCCACAACTGAACCCAGGTCAACTTCTAGATCAGCTGCATATTTCGACTGATCAGATGAAGATGGGTGAGAAGCAACACCAGAATAGAGAGTGGTATCATCAGCATAGATGTTAATTTTCTGAACAATATTCTCTGGAAGATCATTTATATAGAGAAGAAACAGTGTTGAGCCTAAAATAGAGTCCTGAAGAACACCAGCATTAATAGGAAAAGAGGATGAAGAGACACGATCCAGAGTTACTTGCAAGCTTCGATCAAGAAAAAAAAGACCTAATAATGTTAAAAACCTTAACACTAATACCATAACCTTGAAGTGTGTGTAGAAGACCACAATGCCACACTGTCGAACACTTTTGAAGTGTAAAGTCCAATGGCTCTACCCTCTTTTGAATTATCCATAAACCGATAGATCTGCTGAATTACAACAGTCAAAAGATCAGCAGTTGAACGAAAACCACGGAAGTCATACTAAACATCACTAAAGAGACCCAAACTTTTTAAAAAATGAACAAGCTTGCCATTGACCAACCTTGCTGATAAAAGAGAGGAGACTAACAGGAGGATACTTAGTTGTGTCAGACCGATCACAACATTTTTAACGATATGGACAAGAGAGGACTCTTTCCAACAAATAGGGAAGTCGGATTGAGACAAACAGAGATTGAATAATTTTGAGAAGATAGAAGAAATTTAGGAAGAACAATGAGAGTGACAACACATTGAATCAGGACCGGAAGCCTTAGACTGGTCAAGATCAGAAAGAACCGTAACCGGAATGATGATGTCAGAGTCTTAAAATTGAGAAGAGGGAAAGGAAGACAAAGAAACAAAGAGAAATCTGGGAAAGAGAGAGACAAAGAGAGATAGAGAGAGAGAGAGAGAAAGACAAAGAGAGATCTGTGAGAGAGAGACAAAGAGAGATCTGGGAGAGAGAGAGACAAAGAGAGATCTGGGAGAGAGAGAGAGAGACAAAGAGAGATCTGGGAGAGAGAGAGACAAAGAGAGATCTGGGAGAGAGAGAGAGACAAAGAGAGATCTGGGAGAGAGAGAGAGAGAGAGACAAAGAGAGATCTGGGAGAGAGAGAGAGAAAAAGAGAGATCTGGGAGAGAGAGAGAAAAAGAGAGATCTGAGAGAGAGAGAGACGAAGAGAGATCTGAGAGAGAGAGAGACAAAGATCTGGGAAAGAGAGAGACAAAGAGATCTCGGAGAGAGAGATAGACAAAAAGAGAGATCTCGGAGAGAGAAAGAGAGACAAAAAGAGATCTGGGAGAGAGAGACAAAGAGAGATCTGGGAGAGAGAGAGACAAAGAGAGATCTGGGAGAGAGAGAGACAAGGAGAGATCTGGGAGAGAGAGAGAGACAAAGATAGATCTGGGAAAGAGAGAGACAAAGAGAGATCTGGGAGAGAGATCTGGGAGAGAGATCTGGGAGAGAGAGAGACAAAGAGAGATCTGGGTGAGAGAGAGACAAAGAGAGATCTGGGAGAGAGAGAGACAAAGAGAGATCTGGGAGAGAGAGAGACAAAGAGAGATCTGGGAGAGAGAGAGACAAAGAGAGATCTGGGAGAGAGAGAGACAAAGAGAGATCTGGGAGAGAGAGAGACAAAGAGAGATCTGGGAGAGAGAGAGACAAAGAGAGATCTGGGAGAGAGAGAGACAAAGAGAGATCTGGGAGAGAGAGAGACAAAGAGAGATCTGGGAGAGAGAGAGACAAAGAGAGATCTGGGAGAGAGAGAGACAAAGAGAGATCTGGGAGAGAGAGAGACAAAGAGAGATCTGTGAGAGAGAGAGACAAAGAGAGATCTGGGAGAGAGAGAGACAAAGAGAGATCTGGGAGAGAGAGAGACAAAGAGAAATCTGGGAGAGAGAGACAAGAGAGATCTGGGAGAGAGAGACAAGAGAGATCTGGGAGAGAGAGACAAGAGAGATCTGGGAGAGAGAGACAAGAGAGATCTGGGAGAGAGAGACAAGAGAGATCTGGGAGAGAGAGACAAGAGAGATCTGGGAGAGAGAGATAAAGAGAGATCTGGGAGAGAGAGATAAAGAGAGATCTGGGAGAGAGAGAGAAAGAAAGAGAGATCTGTGAGAGAGAGAGAAAGAAAGAGAGATCTGGGAGAGAGGGAAAAGATATCTGGGAAAGAGGGAAAGATATATTTTGGAAAGAGAGAGAGTGAAAAAGATATCTGGGAGAGAGAGTGAAAAAGATATCTGGGAGAGAGAGAGAAAAAGATATCTGCGAGAGAGAGAGAAATATCTGGGAGAGAGAGAGAAATATCTGGGAGAGAGAGATACAGAGATCTGGGAGAGAGAGATACAGAGATCTGGAGAGAGAGAGAGATACAGAGATCTGGAGAGAGAGAGAGAGATACAGAGATCTGGGAGAGAGAGAGAGATACAGAGATCTGGGAGCGTGAGATACAGAGATCTGGGAGAGAGAGATACAGAGATCTGGGAGAGAGAGATACAGAGATCTGGGAGAGAGATATACAGAGATCTGGGAGAGAGATACAGAGATCTGGGAGAGAGAGATAAGGAGATCTGGGAGAGAGAGATAAAGAGATCTGGGAGAGAGAGATAAAGAGATCTGGCAGAGAGAGAGAGAGAAAGAAAAGGGAGATCTGGGAGAGAGAGAGAGAGAAAGGGAGATCTGGGAGGGAGAGAGAAAGGGAGATCTGGGAGGGAAAGAGAAAGGGAGATCTGGGAGGGAGAGAGAAGGGAGATCTGGGAGAGAGAGAGAAAGAGAAATCTAGGGAAGGAGAAAAAGAAAAAGAGATCGGGAGAGGGAGATATATCCGGAGAAAGTTAGATATTAGGGAGTGGAGTGAGATTGGGAGGGACAGAGAGATCGGGAGGAGAGCGAGATTCGGGAGGGGTAGAGAGATCGGGGATGGGCAGAGAGATTAAGTAGAGGAAGAGAGGGAGAGATTCTTATATAAAACACTGCAAAAATAGCAACCTAAATCAACATTTTAAACCAGTAGAAGACTTGTTCATTATTTTATGAACAACTTATATATATATCTATATGTGTGTAGAGACTGACAGATAGACAAACATGCATGAGATAAAAGGCAAAAGCAGTGAGATAGGAGAGGGGGGGGAAGAGAAATATCAATAAAAGAAAGACAAGAAAAAAGGAAAGAAGAACAAAAGAAAGAAAAGATAAAAGCAACCTCAACATGAGCAGATTGCTCACACACTTGACCACTCAATCACAATAGATCTTACTCCTAGGAATATGCTTGACCAAGTCTACTTGAGGGCCTTTTGACATAAGCATTTCTCAATGATGGTAGATGGTAGAAAATGGCCAGATTGATTAACTAATGAGAGAGAGAGGGAGGGGGGGGTAGATGGTCAATAACTCAAATGAGGTTGGGGGTGGGCTGGAGGAAAAAAATAGTAAGAAGAACAAAAAGGACAGGGTATGAGTGGTGGGTCAAGACATAAAAACCACTCTCTCTACCTTACCACCTACTCACACTTATGTATAATGGATACAAATAACAAATAAGCACACCCGGGTATATAATTCAACCTTCGACCCCTCTCCCCTTCCAAGATGTCATTGTTGGCAAGATGAATCTAGTCCTCAACAGTATCCAGAGAGAGCAGGAGAGAGAGAGAGGGGGGAAGAGGAGAGAGAGGGGGGAAGAGGAGAGAGAGGGGGAAGAGGAGAGAGAGGGGGAAGAGGAGAGAGAGGGGGCATTCTTTTCTTTCATATTTGTAATCGATAAGTCTGATGAAGCAAAAATCAACAAGATATAAAAAAAAAGACAGCAAGAGGGTTAGAGAGAGTGTCTTTAAACCTTGGATGCCCCCCCCCCCCTTGCTTACCAACCAAACCATATTCTACAAAAAGAAAAAAAAATTTCTTCACCATTCTTTTAAGCTCGTCCTTCATTTGTTATCATCATCATCAACATCATTTACCCCCCCCCCCGTCCCATTATGCAAGACCTGCTGAGTTGCTTGGTTAGTAATGCCATCTTTCTTGATGCCCCTGACAATAGAAGCAACCATCCTCTGGGTGGACGACAGTGCAAACATACTTAAAAAAGAAAAAAGAAAAGATAAAACAAAAAAAATTAAAAGTGATGGTTGTCTATCTGATATTGCTATATACTTGCCCTTCCCCTTCCATCCAATCCAACATTGGTTAATGGGTGACCACTAGACATTGTCTTTTCTGAATGGCGACCAGCTGTGTGGTCCCAAGCACTAAATCATCCTGACCGGGGCTGTAGGTTACTAATGCTCAATCCTTAGTATATAACAACAATAACAACAAAAAACTTTTAAAAAAGTATAATAAAAAAAATAATAAAAAAATGATGCAGTTAATATCGTTGTCTCCCTGTGCATCACAAGTTGGTGTGCACACAAACCAAGCCTCTGTTTTAAGCTCCAACTCTCCATTCAGCTTTCAATCACAGAAAAGACAACCATACTAATGAGTTCATACAATAATTTCAGGTACATAATATTTGATACACTAAAAAGAAAAAAATATATTTTATTTTTATTCACCAAAAACAAAGCATGTTGCCATCGATTCTTAAGGGACTACTGTGAATAGGGGACAGATTTATAGGGGGCATCCTAAGTGGTGAGTTGTGCAGCAAGATGTTTGTTCGCATTACATTTAAATTGATGTATGTTGGTACAATCAGAGAAACAGGAAGTAATTCCAAAAGCAAGCAGTCCGAAGAAATAAGTTATTAGAGTGAAAAGTTTTCCGGCATCAGGGGACCTCTACAGTGAAAGGGTGGGATTTTGCTGCTAGTTGGGTTGATCGAGGGTATTTACTTTGAGGGGCTACAAGTGCAGCAAGTTCATCAACGCACATCCCGTGAAAGTACTTAACACAAACACATCCATTATCTCATATATCAAGTTATCTTGTTTAATTTTCAAAGTCAGACTCAAATAGAAATGTCTCAGACATACAGATATTCGATTATGACTAGCCAATTAGCCTTCGTCTTCCTTCTACCATGTTCTTTGCAAGAAAATAATTTATTTTGATTCGGTTTCTTTGACAAAAACAAAACAATGTTTGTTTGTTTGTTATAGAAATCGATGTTAACAGAACATTTAAAGAAGTTTCAGTCAGGGTCAATTTTTTTACCATTGAAATTTTACTTCGATTCCATCTGGAGTCGCTAAGGCAATTATCGGTTAAGTCCATAAAATAACTGAAATATATTAAAACATAAAGAAACGAAATTCATTTTTGAAATAGATTTTCTTCATTTTATAAAACAAAATTAAAATTAAATAAAACATATCTCAGTGAAGAATGTATAAAAAATTTTTTAAACATTTAAATAATTATTTTTATCAGTATTTTTAAGATTTAAAATAATTTAAGAAAATGAATTTCTTTCGATTCGTTAACGCACCGTCAACAAGTAGTTTTCTTTTAGAACACAACCACACTGACAGTTTTTTTAATTTTTTTTTTTTAATTATTTGACTTCATATTTGAAATGTTATTTTTAACTTTTCTTTCCAGGCAACAATTGTAAAAAATGACGATAATCGAGATAATTGGGAATCCAAATATGAAAAGTTTCCTGATATGAAAGCATAAAAGTCAGACTTGATGGCTTGAGGATGTCGAGCTTAACATAGCTATGACTAAAAAAATACTCTGAATGTGTAGCCATCATATGTTTGTATAAATAAAACTTTTTATTATGAATAAAAATGGCTCTATTTATTATTGAGCACTATTATATAAACAGAGTAAAGATTCTCCGGTTTTTTACTCTGTGGATACAAACCTTACCTGGATTACCATATATATATATATATATATATATATATATATATATATATACTCCGAAACAGTTACATGGTAAACAGCTGAAGATCCCCGTGTTAATATTAGATGCTTACGTTAAGTCTCCTGCTTTTGTTTCACTGTTAGATACTTAATCCCCCTTTTTATTTGTATTTACTTACTATTATATATTATTTATTTATGAATTTTCCAACAAATGTTAAGTCTACACTATTTTGGATTTAGTTAGTTTCTCTGGGAATTTAAACTGCATTTTCCCTTTTTTTCTTGTCTTTTTGTTTAAAATAACTCAAAGCTTCTTTAGACTATATATATATAATATATATATATATATATATATAAAGTAATAGATCAAGTAATAAAAAAAACGTCAGGGTGGTGGTGTTCTTAAAACAAACCTACTTTTTGATGATGCGTTTCTTAACGTTTCTGTAAATAAAGAAAAAAGAAAATGATAAAAACCACACACAGGACAAAACCGCCAACAACAAGCCTCTTGCGACCCCCCCCCCCCAAAAAAAACACCCTGCCGATCAAGGTGATCAAAAGCGCTAGAGGTGGCTGAAATAAGAACCCTCGGGGCCATATTATACCAGCTACCACCAGAGACCCAAAAGCTTGTTCGCCGCGTCGAGAACATTAAAAAACGCGAAAATCCCGAGGTATTCAACCAAACGTACATCAATAATGACCGGCTGCTTTATATATATAGCCATGTATATAAAAACACCTGACAAAAATAACTCCATGCATTTAGCCTGACGATTCTCCCCGGGGATGAAACACGGGAGCCTCTGTGTAGCTTGATTGCCATATATATTTTCATTGCTTACTACCTAGCTCTACTTACGTATCGAGCACTGTTGAAGTAAATACTGAAAACTGATACATAAAAAATTATATCTCCTTATAATATTTTATGTGGATACATGAAGTACTAATATATATATATATATATATATATATATAAAAACGTCTGATGTCGCTAGGATGCTGAGAACAAATACTACACTTTTAATTATTTATTTGCAAAAAATATTTAAAAATTGCATTTTTAAAAATTAGACACAGGGCCATAAAAAGTGTGGGGGGAATTGTGTGTATATAAACTAGTTTATCAATCTGATTAGCAGGAAGAGAACCAGTATGCAAAACTCAGTCAGAATACACATTGAAGGCATTGTATGTAATGAACAAGTTTCTCTGAAGTGAATAGAATCTGACCGTAATAAAAAAAAAAATTTTAAAAGAGAGAAATAAACTCGAGTTAACAAAGTTGGTCGGTCGGTCGGTCAGTCGCTTTGTAAATGGATGAAGGGGGGGGGGGTATTTTATTTGAAAGATTTCTTTTGAAAACAATAATCTGTAAAAATAAAAAGAACTGTAACTCAATTTCTCAGGTAATCATGTAATGAACACAGTGTTTTCTTTCTTTAGTTCTCAAACATTAGAAGTTCCGAATTTCTTTGTCCACTCAACTTTATTCACCGACACACCAGATCAAACATTAAACGACACGTAAGTAGCAATCTATGCAAACTTCATTTATATATATATATATATATATATATATATATATAATTTATGTTTTACAAAGAATATATATGTTTTAAAACGTATAGTCCTTATGATATCTGAGATGTTTCCAATTGTAAGCTCAATGAAGCTGTATTACAAGATTCAGAGCCATTATATCTTATATGTGCATCATATTGACCATGGGAAATTAATCAAAAAACATCATTTTCATTATTTTTTTACAATTTCTTTATTTCTTTACTTCGATGAAAGAAATGGTAAAAACTAATGAAAATTATGGTTTTGGATTATTTCCCAATGGTCAATGGAATGCATATATATATATATATATATATATATATATATATATATATATATATATATATATATACAGGGTGTCTCAAAAAAATGTACTCACTCTTAGAATGACGAGAAAACCTTTATTTACCTTAGTGCGCGTTATCAGCTTTGTTTGAACAATAATGGTCATCAGTTTGAACATTTGCGAACATGATTCTTCAATTACATCTGTCTCATGTATTCGATGCTATTTCATTTCACTCTATGTTCATAAATAAAAGTTTTCTCGTCATTCTACGAGTGAGTACATTTTTTTGAGACACCCTGTATATATACACATGATTAATTCCTAAAATAATCAACCGATCATTATGAACTTTGGAACAGAGTTGTTAGGCACATGGGTGCGTAATGTGATCTCTATTTAGTTTTATGCAAAGAGGGGAAAAAGGTCTTAATGATAATTCAGATATCTTTGATTTTTATGACATTTTGACAATAGGTATTAAACATCAATTAATAAATATTCCCCAAATTTCAGTTTCTTTTGGGGGAGTATTTAAAATAAGCATAATATGGGCGCAATCACCCATTTAAAAATTCAAATATATCAGATCCACATTGAATTTAATTCATAGTCATTAGACACAAATTAAGCAAGATTTCTTAAATTTTAGACATTTTCGAGAATCAAAATTATTTCATGGATTTTGATCAAAATTGGAATAAGACAGAGTTAGTGTAATAGTAAAAATACAATATCTATTTTACTTGACTATATAATTGCTCCATCTCCTATATCAAGCATCAATTCTTTCATGATAGGTTCTACTTTAAAGGTATACATTATATGTTTATTTTTACTGTTCTTTATATATATATATATATATATATATATATATATATATATATATATAATTAACTTGTTACAAATATCCAAGGGGTATAAATCCGAAGGAAGTTGAAACCGGGTTCATGAGAGTGCTCAATAAAAATTCAGAGCAAAATATATTCTGTTGATGGTTTTATTCCAAATTGTTACATAATATATTTTGTTTCATTAACGCTTAAAATAAGCATCAAATCATCAGGCATATTATAGAGATTTGAGCAGTGAATTTCGAATATGCCTGATGATTTGATGCTTATTTTAAGCGTTAATGAAACAAAATATATTATGTAACAATTTGGAATAAAACCATCAACAGAATATATATATATATATATATATATATATATATATATATATATATGAAGTGAGTTGAAATCAACAAAATTTGAATTTTATTCATACCAGTTCCAAGAATTCAAACATAATGATCGACAAATAATCGCTGTGTTTGAATTCTTGAGATTGGTATAAATAATGTTCAAATTTTACTTTCATAATAGCTCTGGTTGATCTAATAATCAACCATTGAGCTGATATTAATATCTGCAGTATTTGGAGTTTTCTTAAATGCCTATACTTTGAATGTACCTATATTTTATCTAGCTATATTCTAGTGTGCATTTTTGCTCCACTCTAGTCAAAATATTTTGGCTTTAAATTTTATCTATATATATATACTAGCGGGGCTACCCGGCGTTGCTCGGGGTCATAAAAACATAATTGAAGAAAAATTGCGTATGTAACATCTTTATATTAAAACTTCTATTTCTCTCCTTGTCTCTCTATAGCTGTCTCTTTATCTTTCTACTTTTCTCTACCCTGGTCGCTACTTTTAAATTTTGCCTTTTGCGAAAGCTGTTTCTTCCCCACCATTTCATCCTACGTTTCACAGGGCAATAGTATGACTTATTTCTATAAAAAGTACCACCACTGTCTGCGCCTTCTATATAGGTACTTATAACCGCCCCGGTGGTCATACTATATATTTTGAATCCCCTCATGATATCCTTCATCATTTTAACTCCCCTCGTTATATTCATCATTTTCGATCTCCTCATACTATTAATCATTTTCAATCCCCTCATAATATTCTTCATCATTTTCAATCCCCTCATAATATTCTTGCTCATTTTCAATCCTCTCGTAATATTCCTCATCATTTTCAATCCGCTCATGATATTCTTAATAATTTTCAATCCTCTCATGATATTCTTCATTTTTTCAATCCTCTCATGATATTCTTCATTATTTTTAATCCCCTCATGATATTCTTCATCATTTTCAATCCCCTCATGATATTATTCATCATTTTAAATCCCCTCATAGGATTCTTCATCATTTCCAATCCTGTCAGTCTATTCTTCATCATTTTCAATCATGTCAGTCTATTCTTCATCATTTTCAAACCTCTCATGACATTCTTCATCATTTTCAATCCCCTCATGATAGTCTTCATCATTTTCAAACCTCTCATGATAGTCTTCATCATTTTCAAACCTCTCATGATAGTCTTCATCATTTTCAAACCTCTCATGATAGTCTTCATCATTTTCAAACCTCTCATGATAGTCTTCATCATTTTCAAACCTCTCATGATAGTCTTCATCCTTTTCAATCCTCTCATGAAAGTCTTCATCCTTTTCAATCCTCTCATGATAGTCTTTATCATAGCTCTATATAGGATATTGAGCACTTTTCTCCCGGACAACGCCGAGTACTTTGAAAATCAAGGAGGCCTCATGAGCACTACTGAAATCACTTACGTATCCTCTCTCCTTCTGATCTGCGAAATAGTCCAAAGGGGAACAAAGATGGCGTTAAAATATTTTCCAAACCTATCACTACAGTAGCTCTATCTAGGACATTGAGCACTTTTCTCCCGGACAACGCCGAGTACTTTAATAATAAAGGAGGCCTCCTGAGGACTACTGAAATCACTTAGGTATCCTCTCTCCTACTGATCTGCGAAATAGTCCAAAGGGAAACGAAGATGGCGTTAAAATATTATCCAAACCTATCACTACAGTAGCTCTATATAGGACATTGAGCACTTTTTTACCCGGACAACGCCGAGTACTTTGAAAATCAAAGAGGCCTCCTGAGCACTACTGAAATAACTCTTATCGATTCCCCATCCTTTTCAGCGTAGATTCTGTTAAAATATTATCCAAACCTATCACTACAGTAGCTCTATCTAGGACATTGAGCACTTTTATCCCGGACAACGCCGAGTACTTTGATAATCAAGGAGGCCTTCTAGGGACTACTGATATCACTTAGGTATCCTCTCTCCTTCTGATCTGCGAAATAGTCCAAAGGGGAACGAAGATGGCGTTAAAATATTTTCCAAACCTATCACTACAGTAGCTCTATCTAGGATATTGAGCACTTTTCTCCCGGACAACGCCGAGTACTTTGAAAATCGAGAAGACCTCCTGGGGACTACTGAAATCACTTAGGTATCCTCTCTCCTTCTGATCTTCGAAATAGTCCAAAGGGGAACGAAGATGGCGTTAAAATATTTTCCAAACCTATCACTACAGTAGCTCTATCTAGGATATTGAGCACTTTTCTCCCGGACAACGCCGAGTACTTTGAAAATCGAGGAGGCTTCATGAACACCCATGAAATCCCTTAGGTATCCTCTCTCCTTCTTATCTGCGAAATAGTCCAAAGAGGAACGAAGATGGCGTTAAAATATTTTCCAAAACCTATCACTACAGTAGCTCTATCTAGGATATTGAGCACTTTTCTCTCGGACAACGCCAAGTATTTCAAAATCAAATAGGCCTCCTGAGCACTACTGAAATAACTCTTATCGATTACCCCATCCTTTTCAGCGTAGATGCTGTTAAAATATTATCCAAACCTATCACTACAGTAGCTCTATCTAGGACATTGAGCACTTTTTTCCCGGACAACGCCGAGTACTTTGAAAATCGAGGAGGCTTTATGAACACCCATGAAATCCCTTAGGTATCTTCTCTCCTTCTGATCTGCGAAATAGTCCAAGGAGGATCTAAGATGGCGTTAAAATATTTCCAAACCTATCACTACAGTAGCTCTATCTAGAATATTGAGCACTTTTCTCCCGGACAACGCTGAGTATTTCAAAATACAAATAGGCCTCCTGAGCACTACTGAAATAACTCTTATCGATTACCCCATCCTTTTCAGCGTAGATACTGTTAAAATATTATCCAAACCTATCACTACAGTAGCTCTATCTAGGACATTGAGCACTTTTTCCCCGGACAACGCCGAGTACTTTGAAAATCAAAGAGGCCTCCTGGGGACTACTGAAATCAGTTAGGTATCCTCCCTCCTTTTCAGCTGCAAAATTGTCCAAAGGGGAACGAAGATGGCGTTAAATATTTTCTAAACCTATCACTACAGTAGCTCTATCTAGGACATTGAGCACTTTTATCCCGGACAACGCCGAGTACTTTGAAAATCGAGGAGGCTTTATGAGCACTCCTGAAATCCCTTAGGTATCCTCTCTCCTTCTGATCTGCGAAATAGTCCAAAGGGGAACGAAGATGGCGTTAAAATATTTTCCAAACCTATCACTACAGTAGCTCTATCTAGGACATTGAGCACTTTTATCCCGGACAACGCCGAGTACTTTGATAATCAAGGAAGACTCCTGGGGACTACTGAAATCACTTAGGTATCCTCTCTCCTTCTGATCTGCGAAATAGTCCAAAGGTGAACGAAGAGTGCGTTAAAATATTTTCCAAACAAATCACTACAGTAGCTCTATCTAGGATATTGAGCACTTTTCTCCCGGACAACGCCGAGTACTTTGAAAATCGAGGAGGCTTCATGAACACCCATGAAATTCCTCAGGTATCCTCTCTCCTTCTGATCTGCGAAATAGTCCAAAGGGGAACGAAGATGGCGTTAAAATATTTTCCAAAACCTATCACTACAGTAGCTCTATCTAGGACATTGAGCACTTTTCTCCCGGACAACGCCGAGTACTTTGAAAATCGAGGAGGCTTCATGAGCACTCCTGAAATCCCTTAAGTATCCTCTCTCCTTCTGATCTGTGAAATAGTCCAAAGGGGAACGAAGACGGCGTTAAAATATTTTCCAAACCTATCACTACAGTAGCTCTATCTAGGATATTGAGCACTTTTCTCCCGGACAACGCCGAGTGTTTCAAAATCAAAGAGGCCTCCTGAGCACTACTGAAATAACTCTTATCGATTACCCCATCCTTTTCAGCGTAGATGCTGTTAAAATATTATCCAAACCTATCACTACAGTTGCTCTATCTAGGACATTGAGCACTTTTCTCCCGGACAACGCCGAGTACTTTGATAATCGAGGAGGGTTCCTGGGGACTACTGAAATGACTTAGGTATCCTCTCTCCTGATCTGCGAAATTGTCCAAAGGGTAACAGAGACGGCGTTAAAATATTTTCCAAACCTATCACTACAGTAGCTCTATCTAGGATATTGAGCACTTATCTCCCGGACAACGCCGAGTATTTCAAAATCAAAGAGGCCTCCTGAGCACTACTGAAATAACTCTTATCGATTACCCCATCCTGTTCAGCGTAGATGCTGTTAAAATATTATCCAAACCTATCACTACAGTAGCTCTATCTAGGACATTGAGCACGTTTTTCCCGGACAACGCCGAGTACTTTGAAAATCAAAGAGGCCTCCTGGGGACTACTGAAATCAGTTAGGTATCCTCCCTCCTTTTCATCTGCAAAATTGTCCAAAGGGAGACGAAGATGGCGTTAAAATATTTTCTAAACCTATCACTACAGTAGCTCTATCTAGGATATTGAGCACTTTTCTCCCGGACAACGCCGAGTACTTTGAAAATCGAGGAGGCTTTATGAGCACTCCTGAAATCCCTTAGGTATCCTCTCTCCTTCTGATCTGCGAAATAGTCCAAAGGGGAACGAAGATGGCGTTAAAATATTTTCCAAACCTATCACTACAGTAGCTCTATCTAGGACATTGAGCACTTTTATCCCGGACAACGCCGAGTACTTTGATAATCAAGGAAGACTCCTGGGGACTACTGAAATCACTTAGGTATCCTCTCTCCTTCTGATCTGCGAAATAGTCCAAAGGTGAACGAAGAGTGCGTTAAAATATTTTCCAAACAAATCACTACAGTAGCTCTATCTAGGATATTGAGCACTTTTCTCCCGGACAACGCCGAGTACTTTGAAAATCGAGGAGGCTTCATGAACACCCATGAAATTCCTCAGGTATCCTCTCTCCTTCTGATCTGCGAAATAGTCCAAAGGGGAACGAAGATGGCGTTAAAATATTTTCCAAAACCTATCACTACAGTAGCTCTATCTAGGACATTGAGCACTTTTCTCCCGGACAACGCCGAGTACTTTGAAAATCGAGGAGGCTTCATGAGCACTCCTGAAATCCCTTAAGTATCCTCTCTCCTTCTGATCTGTGAAATAGTCCAAAGGGGAACGAAGACGGCGTTAAAATATTTTCCAAACCTATCACTACAGTAGCTCTATCTAGGATATTGAGCACTTTTCTCCCGGACAACGCCGAGTGTTTCAAAATCAAAGAGGCCTCCTGAGCACTACTGAAATAACTCTTATCGATTACCCCATCCTTTTCAGCGTAGATGCTGTTAAAATATTATCCAAACCTATCACTACAGTTGCCTTATCTAGGACATTGAGCACTTTTCTCCCGGACAACGCCGAGTACTTTGATAATCAAGGAGGCTTCCTGGGGACTACTGAAATGACTTAGGTATCCTCTCTCCTGATCTGCGAAATTGTCCAAAGGGTAACAGAGACGGCGTTAAAATATTTTCCAAACCTATCACTACAGTAGCTCTATCTAGGATATTGAGCACTTATCTCCCGGACAACGCCGAGTATTTCAAAATCAAAGAGGCCTCCTGAGCACTACTGAAATAACTCTTATCGATTACCCCATCCTGTTCAGCGTAGATGCTGTTAAAATATTATCCAAACCTATCACTACAGTAGCTCTATCTAGGACATTGAGCACGTTTTTCCCGGACAACGCCGAGTACTTTGAAAATCAAAGAGGCCTCCTGGGGACTACTGAAATCAGTTAGGTATCCTCCCTCCTTTTCATCTGCAAAATTGTCCAAAGAGAGACGAAGATGTCGTTAAAATATTTTCTAAACCTATCACTACAGTAGCTCTATCTAGGATATTGAGCACTTTTCTCCCGGACAACGCCGAGTACTTTGAAAATCGAGGAGGCTTTATGAGCACTCCTGAAATCCCTTAGGTATCCTCTCTCCTTCTGATCTGCGAAATAGTCCAAAGGGGAACGAAGATGGCGTTAAAATATTTTCCAAACCTATCACTACAGTAGCTCTATCTAGGACATTGAGCACTCTTCTCCCGGACAACGCCGAGTACTATGATAATCAAGGAGGCCTCCTGGGGACTACTGATATCACTTAGGTATCCTCTCTCTTTCTGATCTGCGAAATAGTCCAAAGGGGAACGAAGATGGCGTTAAAATATTTTCCAAACCTATCACTACAGTAGCTCTATCTAGGATATTGAGCACTTTTCTCCCGGACAACGCCGAGTACTTTGAAAATCGAGAAGGCTTCATGAACACCCATGAAATCCCTTAGGTATCCTCTCTCCTTCTGATCTGCGACATAGTCCAAAGGGAAACGAAGATGGCGTTAAAATATTTTCCAAAACCTATCACTACAGTAGCTCTATCTAGGACATTGAGCACTTTTCTCCCGGACAACGCCGAGTACTTTGATAATCAAGGAGGCCTCCTGGGGACTACTGAAATCACTTAGGTATCCTCTCCTCTTCTGATCTGCGAAATAGTCCAAAGGGAAACGAAGATGGCGTTAAAATATTTTCCAAACCTATCACTACAGTAGCTCTATCTAGGATATTGAGCACTTTTCTCCCGGACAACGCCGAGTATTTCAAAATCAAAGAGGCCTCCTGAGCACTACTGAAATAACTCTTATCGATTACCCCATCCTTTTCAGCGTAGATGCTGTTAAAATATTATCCAAACCTATCAGTACAGTTGCTCTATCTAGGACATTGAGCACTTTTTTCCCGGACAACGCCGAGTACTTTGAAAATCAAAGAGGCCTCCTGGGGACTACTGAAATCAGTTAGGTATCCTCCCTCCTTTTCAGCTGCAAAATTGTCCAAAGGGAAACAGAGATGGCCTTAAAATATTTTCTAAACCTATCACTACAGTAGCTCTATCTAGGATAATGAGCACTTTTCTCCGGGACAACGCCGAGTACTTTGAAAATCGAGGAGGCTTTATGAGCACTCCTGAAATCCCTTAGGTATCCTCTCTCCTTCTGATCTTCGAAATAGTCCAAAGGGAAACGAAGATGGCGTTAAAATATTATCCAAACCTATCACTACAGTAGCTCTATCTAGGACATTGAGCACTTTTATCCCGGACAACGCCGAGTACTTTGATAATCAAGGAAGCCTCCTGGGGACTACTGAAATCACTTAGGTATCCTCTCTCCTTCTGATCTGCGAAATAGTCCAAAGGTGAACGAAGATGGCGTTAAAATATTTTCCAAACAAATCACTACAGTAGCTCTATCTAGGATATTGAGCACTTTTCTCCCGGACAACGCCGAGTACTTTGAAAATCGAGGAGGCTTCATGAACACCCATGAAATTCCTTAGGTATCCTCTCTCCTTCTGATCTGCGAAATAGTCCAAAGAGGAACGAAGACGGCGTTAAAATATTTTCCAAAACTATCACTACAGTAGCTCTATCTAGGACATTGAGCACTTTTCTCCCGGACCACGCCGAGTACTTTGATAATCAAGGAGGCCTCCTGGGGACTACTGAAATCGGTTAGGTATCCTCCCTCCTTTTCATCTGCAAAATTGTCCAAAGGGGAACGAAGATGGCGTTAAAATATTTTCTAAACCTATCACTACAGTAGCTCTATCTAGGATATTGAGCACTTTTTTCCCGGACAACGCCGAGTACTTTGTAAATCAAAGAGGCCTCCTGGGGACTACTGAAATCAGTTAGGTATCCTTTCTCCTTTTCATTTGCAAAATTGTCCAAAGGGGAACGAAGATGGCGTTAAAATATTTTCTAAACCTATCACTACAGTAGCTCTATCTAGGATATTGAGCACTTTTCTCCCGGAAAACGCCGAGTACTTTGAAAATCGAGGAGGTTTCATGAGCAGTCCTGAATCCCTTAGGTATCCTCTCTCCTTCTGATCTGCGAAATAGTCCAAAGGGGAACGAAGATGGCGTTAAAATATTTTCAAAACCTATCACTACAGTAGCTCTATCTAGGATATTGAGCACTTTTCTCCCGGACAACGCCGAGTATTTCAAAATCAAAGAGGCCTCCTGGAGACTACTGAAATAACTCTTATCCATTCCCCCATCCTTTTCAGCGTAGATTCTGTTAAAATATTATCCGAACCTATCACTACAGTAGCTCTATCTAGGACATTGAGCACTTTTTTCCCGGACAACGCCGAGTACTTTGAAAATCAAAGAGGCCTCCTGGGGACTACTGAAATCAGTTAGGTATCCTCCCTCGTTTTCATCTGCAAAATTGTCCAAAGGGGAACGAAGATGGCGTTAAAATATTTTTTAAACCTATCACTACAGTAGCTCTATCTAGGATATTGAGCACTTTTCTCCCGGACAACGCTGAGTACTTTGAAAATCGAGGAGGCTTCATGAGCACTACTGAAATCCCTTAGGTATCCTCTCTCCTAATGATCTGCCAAATAGTCCTGAGGCGCTCATACCGGCGAATGCCGACATTCCCCCTCCCCAGATTTCGCCTGAGGCGCTCATACCGACGAATGCCGACATTCCCCCTCCCCGGATTTCGCCTGAGTCGCTTACACTTCAACACTGCTCAAAAAAGGAGTAGATAATGGATGGGATGAGGGCATCATGACAACGGAACCGATACGACCCTGCCTCAACACTTCTCAAAAAAGGAGGAGATAATGCATGGGATGAGGGCATCATGACAACGGAACCGATACGACCCTACCTCAACACTTCTCAAAAAAGGAGGAGATAATGCATGGGAATAGGTCATCATGACAACGGAACCGATACGACTCTACCTCAACACTTCTCAAAAAAGGAGGAGATAATGCATGGGATGAGGGCATCATGACAACGGAACCGATACGACCCTACCTCAACACTTCTCAAAAAAGGAGGAGGTAATTCATGGGATGAGCACATCCTGACAACGGAACCGATACTATTCTACATCTACACTTCTCAAAAAAGGAAGAGGTAATGCATGGGATCAGTGCATCATGACAACGGAACCGATACTACCCTACCTCTACACTTCTCAAAAAAGGAGGAGGTAATGCTCACACCGGCGAATACCGTAACCCCCCCCCCCTCAATTTGGCCTGAAAGGAGGAGGTAATTCCTATCATGATAACAGAACGGCCACAGGGAGGGAGGGGGGGGAGGAATATTAGCGTCTATTAATCTCCTATATAAAGGCCAGTTGTCTGTATGTTTGTCTGTTTGTTTGTCTGTTTGTATGTCCAGATACTCCTCCGAGAGGACCCAACAAACAGTCACACGGTTGACATCATTATAACCGGCCAGCCCCGGGACGTATAATATCTCAGAACCGGAACAAAAAATGGACTCTTCGAGGGTCGACTGAGCACTTTTCTCCAATGGGGGGGTGCCTTTTTCCTCGATTTTCAACGTTGTTTAGTACTAATTTGAGAAAAAAACAAAGAATTTGAGAAATAATGCACCGTCATGATTTTAACAGGAAATGACGTCAGAGGAAATCCCTAACGGCTCTTTTTTGAACATGAGTTTATAGTGAAGCAAGTGTTGCTTAATCACAAACGGCACTTTTTTTGAACACGGGTCCATAGTCAAGCATGGGTTGCTTACTTACTAACGGCACTTTTTTGAACATGAGTCCATAGTGATTCAAGGGTTGCTTAACTCCTAACGGCACTTTTTGATACATGCGTTTATAGTGACGCAAGTGTTGTTTAATCAATAACGGCACTTTTTTTAACATGAGTTCATAGTGAAGCAAGGGTTGCTTAATCCTAACCACATTTTTTCTGTTGACATGATAACATCCTCCTAGGTATTACCTCCTCCTTTTTGAGAGGTGTGAAGTTAGTGTAGTATCAGTAAAATTAAAGTAATAAATAATTATGCTCCCCCACTGTTTTCACTAATATTTGTATGCTCCCCCATTGTTTTCACTAATATTTCTATACATATTGTATACATATTGAAAACTTGGGGTGGGTGTGGGGGGTGTCGGCATTCGCCGGTGTGAGCGCCTCAGGAGAAATTTGGGGAAGAGGGGGGGGGGTATCGGCATTCGGCGGTGGGGCGCCTCAGGCCAAATCTGGGGAGGGTGAGTGTCGGCATTCGGCGGTGGGGCGCCTCAGGCGAAATTCGGGGAGGAGTGTCGGCATTCGCCAGTATGAGCGCCTCAGGCCGAATTTGGGGGAGTGTCGGCATTCGCCGGTGTGAGCGACTCAGGCCGAATTTGGTGGAGTGTCGGCATTCGCCGGTGGTGCGCCTCAGGCCAAATTTGGAGATGGGGGATTGTCGGCATAATGCAAAGTCACGATTTTAGCAGAGGAAATCCCTAACGACACTTTTTTGAACATGAGTTTATAGTGAAGCACGGGTTGCCTTATCCCAACGAAACATAAGTTTTTATTGAAGCAACTGTTGCTTAATCTCTAACGGCATTTTTTTGAACATGAATCCACAGTGAAGCCAGGGTTGCTTAATCAATAACGGCACTTTTTTGAACACGAGTTTGTAGTGAAGCCAGGGTTGCTTAATCCTAACTGCATTTCTTCTGTTGACATGATACCATCCTCCCAGGTATAACCTCCTTCTTTTTGAGAGGTGTGAAGTTAGTGTAGTATCAGTAAAATTAAAGTAATAAATAATTATGCTCCACCATTGTTTTCACTAATATTTGTATACATATTAAATAACGTCTCAATAAGTAAAGTAAGAAGAAAAATAATTATGCTCCACCATTGTTTTCACTAATATTTGTATACATATGATATAACGTCTAAATAAGTAAAGTAAGAAGAAAAATAATTATGCTCCACCACTGTTTTCACTAAAATGTGTATACATATTAAATAACGTCTCAATATGTAAAGTAAGAAGAAATATAATTATGCTCCACCATTGTTTTCACTTATATTTTTATACATGTTAAATAACGTCTCAATAAGTAAAGTAAAAAGAGAAATAATTATGCTCCGCCATTGTTTTCACTAATATTTGTATACATGTTAAATAACATTTTTTTGTTTTGAACTCAAAATATTTCTTAGGGTTGGGGTTGAGTGAAAAATTAGGGGGCTGGAGACAAAAGGGGTTGGGGAAAATTTTAGGGGTAAGGCCGAACTTTTTAGGGGTCAGGCCAAATTTTTTTCTTTTTTTTTGGTTTTGAAGTAAAAATATATCTCATGGTTGGGGGAGAGTGAAAAATTAGGGGGCTGGAGAGATTTAGGGGTCGGGGAAAATTTTAGGGGTCAGGACGAACTTTTTAGGGGTCAGGCCAAATTTTTTTGTTTTTTTTTGGTTTTGAGCTCAAAATATTTCTCATGGTTGGGGGAGAGTGAAAAATTAGGGGGCTGGAGAGATTTAGGGGTCGGGGAAAATTTTAGGGGTCAGGACGAACTTTTTAGGGGTCAGGCCAAACTTTTTTCTTTTTTTCTTTTTTTTTTGTTTTGAAGTCAAAATATTTCTCAGGGTTGGGGGAGAGTGAAAAATTAGGGGGCTGGAGAGATTTAGGGGTCGGGGAAAATTTTAGGGGTCAGGACGAACTTTTTAGGGGTCAGGCCAAATTTTTTTGTTTTTTTTTGTTTTGAAGTCAAAATATATCTCATGGTTGGGGGAGAGTAAAAAATTAGGGGGCTGGAGAGATTTAGGGGTCGGGGAAAATTTTAGGGGTCAGGACGAACTTTTTGGGGGTAAGGCCAAATTTTTTTCTTTTTTTTTTTTTTTTTGTTTTGAAGTCAAAATATTTCTCAGGGTTGGGGGAGAGTGAAAAATTAGGGGGCTGGGGAGATTTACGGGTCGGGGAAAATTTTAGGGGTCAGGACGAACTTTTTAGGGGTCAGGCCAAATTTTTTTGTTTTTTTTTGTTTTGAAGTCAAAATATTTCTCAGGGTTTGGGGAAAGTGAAAAATTAGGGGGCTGGAGAGATTTAGTGGGTCGGGGAAAATTTTAGGGGTCAGGACGAACTTTTTAGGGGTCAGGCCAAATTTTTTTGTTTTTTTTTTGTTTTGAAGTCAAAATATATCTCATGGTTGGGAGAGAGTGAAAAATTAGGGGGCTGGAAAGATTTAGGGGTCGGGGAAAATTTTAGGGGTCAGGACGAACTTTTTAGGGGTCAGGCCAAATTTTTTTCTTTTTTTTTTGTTTTGATGTCAAAATATATCTCATGGTTTGGGGATAGTGAAAAATTAGGGGGCTGGAGAGATTTAGGGGTCGCGGAAAATTTTAGGGGTCAGGACGAACTTTTTAGGGGTAAGGCCAAATTTTTTTGTTTTTTTTTGTTTTTTTTTTTTTTGAAGTCAAAATATTTCTCAGGGTTGGGGGAGAGTGAAAAATTAGGGGGCTGGAGAGATTTAGGGGTCGGGGAAAATTTTAGGGGTCAGGACGAACTGTTAAGGGGTCACGCCAAATTTTTTTGTTTTTTTTTTGTTTTGAAGTCAAAATATATCTCATGGTTGGGGGAGAGTGAAAAATTAGGGGGCTGGAGAGATTTAGGGGTCGGGGAAAATTTTAGGGGTCAGGACGAACTTTTTAGGGGTCAGGCCAAATTTTTTTCTTTTTTTTTGTTTTTAAGTCAAAATATTTCTCATGGTTGGGGGAGAGTGAAAAATTAGGGGGCTGGAGAGATTTAGGGGTCGGGGAAAATTTTAGGGGTCAGGACGAACTTTTTAGGGGTCAGGCCAAATTTTTTTGTTTTTTTTTTGTTTTGATGTCAAAATATATCTCATGGTTAGGGGAGAGTGAAAAATTAGGGGGCTGGAGAGATTTAGGGGTCGGGGAAAATTTTAGGGGTCAGGACGAACTTTTTAGGGGTCAGGCCAAATTTTTTTGTTTTTTTTTGTTTTTAAGTCAAAATATTTCTCATGGTTGGGGGAGAGTGAAAAATTAGGGGGCTGGAGAGATTTAGGGGTCGGGGAAAATTTTAGGGGTCAGGACGAACTTTTTAGGGGTCAGGCCAAATTTTTTTGTTTTTTTTTTGTTTTGATGTCAAAATATATCTCATGGTTAGGGGAGAGTGAAAAATTAGGGGGCTGGAGAGATTTAGGGGTCGGGGAAAATTTTATGGGTCAGGACGAACTTTTTAGGGGTCAGGCCAAATTTTTTTCTTTTTTTTTGTTTTTTTTTGTTTTGAAGTCAAAATATTTCTCAGGGTTGGGGGAGAATTAAAAATTAGGGGGCTGGGGAGATTTACGGGTCGGGGAAAATTTTAGGGGTCAGGACGAACTTTTTAGGGGTCAGGCCAAACTTTTTTCTTTTTTTCTTTTTTTTTTGTTTTGAAGTCAAAATATTTCTCAGGGTTGGGGGAGAGTGAAAAATTAGGGGGCTGGAGAGATTTAGGGGTCGGGGAAAATTTTAGGGGTCAGGACGAACTTTTTAGGGGTCAGGCCAAATTTTTTTGTTTTTTTTTGTTTTGAAGTCAAAATATATCTCATGGTTGGGGGAGAGTAAAAAATTAGGGGGCTGGAGAGATTTAGGGGTCGGGGAAAATTTTAGGGGTCAGGACGAACTTTTTGGGGGTAAGGCCAAATTTTTTTCTTTTTTTTTTTTTTTTTGTTTTGAAGTCAAAATATTTCTCAGGGTTGGGGGAGAGTGAAAAATTAGGGGGCTGGGGAGATTTACGGGTCGGGGAAAATTTTAGGGGTCAGGACGAACTTTTTAGGGGTCAGGCCAAATTTTTTTGTTTTTTTTTGTTTTGAAGTCAAAATATTTCTCAGGGTTTGGGGAAAGTGAAAAATTAGGGGGCTGGAGAGATTTAGTGGGTCGGGGAAAATTTTAGGGGTCAGGACGAACTTTTTAGGGGTCAGGCCAAATTTTTTTGTTTTTTTTTTGTTTTGAAGTCAAAATATATCTCATGGTTGGGAGAGAGTGAAAAATTAGGGGGCTGGAAAGATTTAGGGGTCGGGGAAAATTTTAGGGGTCAGGACGAACTTTTTAGGGGTCAGGCCAAATTTTTTTCTTTTTTTTTTGTTTTGATGTCAAAATATATCTCATGGTTTGGGGATAGTGAAAAATTAGGGGGCTGGAGAGATTTAGGGGTCGCGGAAAATTTTAGGGGTCAGGACGAACTTTTTAGGGGTAAGGCCAAATTTTTTTGTTTTTTTTTGTTTTTTTTTTTTTTGAAGTCAAAATATTTCTCAGGGTTGGGGGAGAGTGAAAAATTAGGGGGCTGGAGAGATTTAGGGGTCGGGGAAAATTTTAGGGGTCAGGACGAACTGTTAAGGGGTCACGCCAAATTTTTTTGTTTTTTTTTTGTTTTGAAGTCAAAATATATCTCATGGTTGGGGGAGAGTGAAAAATTAGGGGGCTGGAGAGATTTAGGGGTCGGGGAAAATTTTAGGGGTCAGGACGAACTTTTTAGGGGTCAGGCCAAATTTTTTTCTTTTTTTTTGTTTTTAAGTCAAAATATTTCTCATGGTTGGGGGAGAGTGAAAAATTAGGGGGCTGGAGAGATTTAGGGGTCGGGGAAAATTTTAGGGGTCAGGACGAACTTTTTAGGGGTCAGGCCAAATTTTTTTGTTTTTTTTTTGTTTTGATGTCAAAATATATCTCATGGTTAGGGGAGAGTGAAAAATTAGGGGGCTGGAGAGATTTAGGGGTCGGGGAAAATTTTAGGGGTCAGGACGAACTTTTTAGGGGTCAGGCCAAATTTTTTTGTTTTTTTTTGTTTTTAAGTCAAAATATTTCTCATGGTTGGGGGAGAGTGAAAAATTAGGGGGCTGGAGAGATTTAGGGGTCGGGGAAAATTTTAGGGGTCAGGACGAACTTTTTAGGGGTCAGGCCAAATTTTTTTGTTTTTTTTTTGTTTTGATGTCAAAATATATCTCATGGTTAGGGGAGAGTGAAAAATTAGGGGGCTGGAGAGATTTAGGGGTCGGGGAAAATTTTATGGGTCAGGACGAACTTTTTAGGGGTCAGGCCAAATTTTTTTCTTTTTTTTTGTTTTTTTTTGTTTTGAAGTCAAAATATTTCTCAGGGTTGGGGGAGAATTAAAAATTAGGGGGCTGGGGAGATTTACGGGTCGGGGAAAATTTTAGGGGTCAGGACGAACTTTTTAGGGGTCAGGCCAAATTTTTTTCTTTTTTTTTGTTTTGAAGTCAAAATATTTCTCAGGGTTTGGGGAAAGTGAAAAATTAGGGGCTGGAGAGATTTAGGGGTCGGGGAAAATTTTAGGGGTCAGGACGAACTTTTTAGGGGTCAGGCCAAATTTTTTTGTTTTTTTTGTTTTGAAGTCAAAATATTTCTCATGGTTGGGGGAGAGTGAAAAATTAGGGGGCTGGAGAGATTTAGGGGTCGGGGAAAATTTTAGGGGTCAGGACGAACTTTTTAGGGGTCAGGCCAAATTTTTTTCTTTTTTTTTTGTTTTGATGTCAAAATATATCTCATGGTTGAAGGAGAGTGAAAAATTAGGGGGCTGGAGAGATTTAGGGGTCGGGGAAAATTTTATGGGTCAGGACGAACTTTTTAGGGGTCAGGCCAAATTTTTTTCTTTTTTTTTGTTTTTTTGTTTTGAAGTCAAAATATTTCTCAGGGTTGGGGGAGAGTTAAAAATTAGGGGGCTGGGGAGATTTACGGGTCGGGGAAAATTTTAGGGGTCAGGACGAACTTTTTAGGGGTCAGGCCAAATTTTTTTGTTTTTTTTGTTTTGAAGTCAAAATATTTCTCATGGTTGGGGGTGAGTGAAAAATTAGGGGGCTGGAGAGATTTAGGGGTCGGGGAAAATTTTAGGGGTCAGGACGAACTTTTTAGGGGTCAGGCCAAATTTTTTTCTTTTTTTTTTGTTTTGATGTCAAAATATATCTCATGGTTTGGGGAGAGTGAAAAATTAGGGGGCTGGAGAGATTTAGGGGTCGGGGAAAATTTTAGGGGTCAGGACGAACTTTTTAGGGGTCAAGCTAAATTTTTTTGTTTTTTTTTGTTTTGAAGTCAAAATATTTCTCATGGTTGGGGAGAGTGAAAAATTAGAGGCTGGAGAGATTTAGGGGACGGTTAAAATTTTAGGGGTCAGGCCAAATTTTTTAGGGTCTGCCCAAATTTAGGGCCGGCGATATGTATGTATTTAGCTTCTACACCGGGGCGGCGATAGGTACTTATTTAGCATTCAGCAGTGGTGATATGTACTTATATAGCATGTGCACATGGGCGGTAATAAGTACGTATATAGTATGCACACCGGGGCAGTGATAGGTATGTATTTAGCATGCGCACTGAGGAAGCGATCGGTTCATATATAGCACGCGCACCGGGGCGCCGATAGGTACGTATATAGCACGCGCACAGGGGCGGCGAAAGGTACATATTTAAAATTCACACCGGGCGGCGAAAGGTACATATTTAAAATTCACACCTGGGCGGCGATAGGTACGTATTTAGCATTCACACCGGGGCAGCGATAGGTATGCATTTAGCATTCGCACCGGGGCAGCGATATGTACGTATTTAGTTTCCGCACCGGGGCGGCGATAGGTACGTATTTAGAATTCACACCGGGGCGGCAATAGGTACGTATTTTGAATTCACACCGGGGCGGCGATAGGTATGTATTTAGCATTCGCACCGGGGTGGCGATATGTACGTATTTAGCTTCCACACCAGGGCGGCGATAGGTACGTATTCAGAATTCAGGGGTGTCGATAGCTGCGTATATAGCATGTACACACGGGCAGCAATAAGTACGTACATAGCATGCGCTCTGCGGCGGCGATCAGTACATATATTGCATGCGTACCGGGGCGGCGAAAGGTAAGTATTTCGCATTCGCACCGTAGTGGTGATAGGTACGTATTTAGCATTCGCACTGGGGCGGCTATAGGTACGTATTTAGCATTCGCACCAGGGCGGCTATAGGTACGTATTTAGCATTCGCACTGGGCCGGCGATAGGTACGTATTTAGCATTCACACCAAAGCGGCAATATGTACATATTAATTATTCGCACTAGGGCAGTGATAGGTACTTATGTAGCATGCACACCGGAGCACAATTGGTATCTCTTTAGTATTCGCTCTAGGGCAGCGATAGGTACTTATGTAGCATGCACACCGGGGCGCAATAGGTATGTATTTAGCATTCACACCAGGGCAACGATAGGTACTATTTAGCATTCGCAACGGGGCGGCGATAGGTACTTAAATAGTATCTGCACCGGGGCGGCGATAGGTACGTATATAGTATGTGCACTGGGGCGGCGATAGGTACGTATATAGTATGCGCACCGGGGTGATGATAGATACGTATATAGTATGAACACCGGGGTGGAGATAAGTACCTATATAGAAGGCGCAGATAGAGGTGTTACTTTTTATAGAAATATGTCATACTATTACCCTGGGCAATAGGAGAAATGGTGGGGAAGAAACAAGTTTTTCAAAAGGCAAAATTAGAAAGTAGCGGCGAAATGGGGCGACCAGGAAAGAGAAAGGTAGCAGATAAAGCGACGGCTATAGAGAGAGGGGGCGGACATAGAAGTTTGAATATAAAGATGTTACACACACGATCTTTCTTCAAATATATGTTTTTATGACCCCGAGCAACGCCGGGTAGCCCCGCTAGTCTCCTCTATAAAGGGCACTTGTCTGTATGTTTGTCTGTTTGTCTGTCTGTTTGTATGTCCAGATACTCCTCCGAGAGGACCCAACAAACAGTCACGCGGGTGACATCATCACGACCGGCCAGCCCCGGGACGTGTAATATCTCAGAACCGGAAATAGAAATTGACTCTTTGGGGGTCCACTGAGCACTTTTCTCCAATGGGGGTGTGGTTTTTTCCTCGATTTTCAACGTTGTTTAGTACTAATTTGAGAAAAAACAATGCTATCATGTATAATTTTAGAAATATGCAAAGTCACGCTTTTATTTAACAGGAAATGACGTCAGAGGAAAAGAGTGTAGGGAAGAAAATCCCTCACACTAAAACTCTTTTTTCCCTCTCACTCCCACCCTTTCTACCTTCCCTTCCTCCCCTACGCCCGTTCTGTTGTTATGATACCACCCTCCTAGGCATTACCTCCTCCTTTTTGAGAGTTGTGGAGATAGTGCGGCGGTGTGACTGCTTCAGGTCAAATTAGGGGGGAGGGGGTGTCAGGCGAAATTTGGGGAGGGGGGAGTGTCGGAAAAAAAAATTGACTCTTCGGGGGGGGGGGGCTTTTTCCATCACTTTTCAACGTTGTTTAGTACTAAGTTGAGAAAAAAACAATGCTATCATCGTCACGCTTTTAACAGGAAATGACGTCAGAGGAAATCCCTAACGGCACTTTTTTGAACATGAGTCCATAGTGATGCAAGGGTTGCTTAACTGCTAACGGCACTTTTTGATACATGCGTTTATAGTGACGCAAGTGTTGTTTAATCAATAACAGCACTTTTTTTAACATGAGTTCATAGTGAAGCAAGGGTTGCTTAATCTTAACCACATTTTTTCTGTTGACATGATAACATCCTCCTAGGTATTACCTCCTCCTTTTTGAGAGGTGTGAAGTTAGTGTAGTATCAGTAAAATTAAAGTAATAAATAATTATGCTCCCCCACTGTTTTCACTAATATTTGTATGCTCCCCCATTGTTTTCACTAATATTTCTATACATATTGTATACATATTGAAAACTTGGGGTGGGTGTGGGGGGTGTCGGCATTCGCCGGTGTGAGCGCCTCAGGAGAAATTTGGGGAAGAGGGGAGGGGGGTATCGGCATTCGGCGGTGGGGCGCCTCAGGCCAAATCTGGGGAGGGTGAGTGTCGGCATTCGGCGGTGGGGCGCCTCAGGCGAAATTCGGGGAGGAGTGTCGGCATTCGCCAGTATGAGCGCCTCAGGCCGAATTTGGGGGAGTGTCGGCATTCGCCGGTGGTGCGCCTCAGGCCAAATTTGGAGATGGGGGATTGTCGGCATAATGCAAAGTCACGATTTTAGCAGGAAATGACGTCAGAGGAAATCCCTAACGGCACTTTTTTGAACATGAGTTTATAGTGAAGCACGGGTTGCCTTATCCCAACGAAACATAAGTTTTTATTGAAGCAACTGTTGCTTAATCCCTAACGGCATTTTTTTGAACATGAGTCCATAGTGAAGCAAGGGTTGCTTAATTCCTAACGGCACTTTTTTTAACATGAATCCACAGTGAAGCCAGGGTTGCTTAATCAATAACGGCACTTTTTTGAACACGAGTTTGTAGTGAAGCCAGGGTTGCTTAATCCTAACTGCATTTCTTCTGTTGACATGATACCATCCTCCCAGGTATAACCTCCTCCTTTTTGAGAGGTGTGAAGTTAGTGTAGTATCAGTAAAATTAAAGTAATAAATAATTATGCTCCACCATTGTTTTCACTAATATTTGTATACATATTAAATAACGTCTCAATAAGTAAAGTAAGAAGAAAAATAATTATGCTCTACCACTGTTTTCACTAATATTTGTATACATATTAAATAACGTCTCAATAAGTAAAGTAAGAAGAAAAATAATTATGCTCCACCGTTGTTTTCACTAATATTTGTATACATATTAAATAACGTCTCAATAAGTAAAGTAAGAAGAAAAATAATTATGCTCCACCACTGTTTTCACTAATATTTGTATACATATTAAATAACGTCTCAATAAGTAAAGTAAGAAGAAAAATAATTATGCTCCACCACTGTTTTCACTAATATTTGTATACATATTAAATAACGTCTCAATAAGTAAAGTAAGAAGAAAAATAATTATGCTCCACCACTGTTTTCACTAATATTTGTATACATATTAAATAACGTCTCAATAAGTAAAGTAAGAAGAAAAATAATTATGCTCCACCACTGTTTTCACTAATATTTGTATACATATTAAATAACGTCTCAATAAGTAAAGTAAGAAGAAAAATAATTATGCTCCACCACTGTTTTCACTAATATTTGTATACATATTAAATAACGTCTCAATAAGTAAAGTAAGAAGTAAAATAATTATGCTCCACCACTGTTTTCACTAATATTTGTATACATATTAAATAACGTCTCAATAAGTAAAGTAAGAAGAAAAATAATTATGCTCCACCGTTGTTTTCACTAATATTTGTATACATATTAAATAACGTCTCAATAAGTAAAGTAAGAAGAAAAATAATTATGCTCCACCACTGTTTTCACTAATATTTGTATACATATTAAATAACGTCTCAATAAGTAAAGTAAGAAGAAAAATAATTATGCTCCACCATTGTTTTCACTAATATTTGTATACATATGATATAACGTCTAAATAAGTAAAGTAAGAAGAAAAATAATTATGCTCCACCACTGTTTTCACTAAAATGTGTATACATATTAAATAACGTCTCAATATGTAAAGTAAGAAGAAATATAATTATGCTCCGCCATTGTTTTCACTAATATTTGAATACATGTTAAATAACGTCTCAATAAGTAAAGTAAAAATAGAAATAATTATGCTACGCCACTGTTTTCACTAATATTTGTATACATATTAAATAACGTCTCAATAAGTAAAGAAAGAAGAAAAATAATTATGCTCCACCATTGTTTTCACTTATATTTTTATACATGTTAAATAACGTCTCAATAAGTAAAGTAAAAAGAGAAATAATTATGCTCCGCCATTGTTTTCACTAATATTTGTATACATGTTAAATAACATTTTTTTGTTTTGAAGTCAAAATATTTCTCATGGTTGGGGGAGAGTGAAAAATTAGGGGCCTGGAGAGATTTAGGAGTCGGGGAAAATTTGAGGGGTCAGGACGAACTTTTTAGGGGTCAGGCCAAATTGTTTTCTTTTTTTTTGGTTTTGAACTGAAAATATTTCTCAGGGTTAAGGGAGAGTGAAAAATTAGGGGGTTGGAGCAATTTAGGGGTCGGGGAAAATTTTAGGGGTCAGGCGGAACTTTTTAGGGGTCAGGCCAAATTTTTTACTTTTTTTTTGGTTTTGAACTCAAAATATTTCTCATGGTTGGGGGAGAGTGAAAAATTAAGGGGCTGGAGAGATTTAGCGTCGGGAAAATTTTAGGGGTCAGGCAGAACTTTTTAGGGGTCAGGCCAAATTTTTTTGTTTTTTTTGTTTTCAAGTCAAAATATTTCTTCATGGTTGGAGGAGAGTGAAAAATTAGGGGGCTGGAGAGAAGAGCTTTAATCTCCTATATAAAGGGCACTTGTCTGTATGTTTGTCTGTTTGTCTGTCTGTTTGTATGTCCAGATACTCCTCCGAGAGGACCCAACAAACAGTCACGCGGGTGACATCATCACGACCGGCCAGCCCCGGGACGTGTAATATCTCAGAACCGGAAATAGAAATTGACTCTTTGGGGGTCCACTGAGCACTTTTCTCCAATGGGGGTGTGGTTTTTTCCTCGATTTTCAACGTTGTTTAGTACTAATTTGAGAAAAAACAATGCTATCATGTATAATTTTAGAAATATGCAAAGTCACGCTTTTATTTAACAGGAAATGACGTCAGAGGAAAAGAGTGTAGGGAAGAAAATCCCTCACACTAAAACTCTTTTTTCCCTCTCACTCCCACCCTTTCTACCTTCCCTTCCTCCCCTACGCCCGTTCTGTTGTTATGATACCACCCTCCTAGGCATTACCTCCTCCTTTTTGAGAGTTGTGGAGATAGTGCGGCGGTGTGACTGCTTCAGGTCAAATTAGGGGGGAGGGGGTGTCAGGCGAAATTTGGGGAGGGGGGAGTGTCGGAAAAAAAAATTGACTCTTCGGGGGGGGGGGGGCTTTTTCCATCACTTTTCAACGTTGTTTAGTACTAAGTTGAGAAAAAAACAATGCTATCATCGTCACGCTTTTAACAGGAAATGACGTCAGAGGAAATCCCTAACGGCACTTTTTTGAACATGAGTCCATAGTGATGCAAGGGTTGCTTAACTGCTAACGGCACTTTTTGATACATGCGTTTATAGTGACGCAAGTGTTGTTTAATCAATAACAGCACTTTTTTTAACATGAGTTCATAGTGAAGCAAGGGTTGCTTAATCTTAACCACATTTTTTCTGTTGACATGATAACATCCTCCTAGGTATTACCTCCTCCTTTTTGAGAGGTGTGAAGTTAGTGTAGTATCAGTAAAATTAAAGTAATAAATAATTATGCTCCCCCACTGTTTTCACTAATATTTGTATGCTCCCCCATTGTTTTCACTAATATTTCTATACATATTGTATACATATTGAAAACTTGGGGTGGGTGTGGGGGGTGTCGGCATTCGCCGGTGTGAGCGCCTCAGGAGAAATTTGGGGAAGAGGGGAGGGGGGTATCGGCATTCGGCGGTGGGGCGCCTCAGGCCAAATCTGGGGAGGGTGAGTGTCGGCATTCGGCGGTGGGGCGCCTCAGGCGAAATTCGGGGAGGAGTGTCGGCATTCGCCAGTATGAGCGCCTCAGGCCGAATTTGGGGGAGTGTCGGCATTCGCCGGTGGTGCGCCTCAGGCCAAATTTGGAGATGGGGGATTGTCGGCATAATGCAAAGTCACGATTTTAGCAGGAAATGACGTCAGAGGAAATCCCTAACGGCACTTTTTTGAACATGAGTTTATAGTGAAGCACGGGTTGCCTTATCCCAACGAAACATAAGTTTTTATTGAAGCAACTGTTGCTTAATCCCTAACGGCATTTTTTTGAACATGAGTCCATAGTGAAGCAAGGGTTGCTTAATTCCTAACGGCACTTTTTTTAACATGAATCCACAGTGAAGCCAGGGTTGCTTAATCAATAACGGCACTTTTTTGAACACGAGTTTGTAGTGAAGCCAGGGTTGCTTAATCCTAACTGCATTTCTTCTGTTGACATGATACCATCCTCCCAGGTATAACCTCCTCCTTTTTGAGAGGTGTGAAGTTAGTGTAGTATCAGTAAAATTAAAGTAATAAATAATTATGCTCCACCATTGTTTTCACTAATATTTGTATACATATTAAATAACGTCTCAATAAGTAAAGTAAGAAGAAAAATAATTATGCTCTACCACTGTTTTCACTAATATTTGTATACATATTAAATAACGTCTCAATAAGTAAAGTAAGAAGAAAAATAATTATGCTCCACCGTTGTTTTCACTAATATTTGTATACATATTAAATAACGTCTCAATAAGTAAAGTAAGAAGAAAAATAATTATGCTCCACCACTGTTTTCACTAATATTTGTATACATATTAAATAACGTCTCAATAAGTAAAGTAAGAAGAAAAATAATTATGCTCCACCACTGTTTTCACTAATATTTGTATACATATTAAATAACGTCTCAATAAGTAAAGTAAGAAGAAAAATAATTATGCTCCACCACTGTTTTCACTAATATTTGTATACATATTAAATAACGTCTCAATAAGTAAAGTAAGAAGAAAAATAATTATGCTCCACCACTGTTTTCACTAATATTTGTATACATATTAAATAACGTCTCAATAAGTAAAGTAAGAAGAAAAATAATTATGCTCCACCACTGTTTTCACTAATATTTGTATACATATTAAATAACGTCTCAATAAGTAAAGTAAGAAGTAAAATAATTATGCTCCACCACTGTTTTCACTAATATTTGTATACATATTAAATAACGTCTCAATAAGTAAAGTAAGAAGAAAAATAATTATGCTCCACCGTTGTTTTCACTAATATTTGTATACATATTAAATAACGTCTCAATAAGTAAAGTAAGAAGAAAAATAATTATGCTCCACCACTGTTTTCACTAATATTTGTATACATATTAAATAACGTCTCAATAAGTAAAGTAAGAAGAAAAATAATTATGCTCCACCATTGTTTTCACTAATATTTGTATACATATGATATAACGTCTAAATAAGTAAAGTAAGAAGAAAAATAATTATGCTCCACCACTGTTTTCACTAAAATGTGTATACATATTAAATAACGTCTCAATATGTAAAGTAAGAAGAAATATAATTATGCTCCGCCATTGTTTTCACTAATATTTGAATACATGTTAAATAACGTCTCAATAAGTAAAGTAAAAATAGAAATAATTATGCTACGCCACTGTTTTCACTAATATTTGTATACATATTAAATAACGTCTCAATAAGTAAAGAAAGAAGAAAAATAATTATGCTCCACCATTGTTTTCACTTATATTTTTATACATGTTAAATAACGTCTCAATAAGTAAAGTAAAAAGAGAAATAATTATGCTCCGCCATTGTTTTCACTAATATTTGTATACATGTTAAATAACATTTTTTTGTTTTGAAGTCAAAATATTTCTCATGGTTGGGGGAGAGTGAAAAATTAGGGGCCTGGAGAGATTTAGGAGTCGGGGAAAATTTGAGGGGTCAGGACGAACTTTTTAGGGGTCAGGCCAAATTGTTTTCTTTTTTTTTGGTTTTGAACTGAAAATATTTCTCAGGGTTAAGGGAGAGTGAAAAATTAGGGGGTTGGAGCAATTTAGGGGTCGGGGAAAATTTTAGGGGTCAGGCGGAACTTTTTAGGGGTCAGGCCAAATTTTTTACTTTTTTTTTGGTTTTGAACTCAAAATATTTCTCATGGTTGGGGGAGAGTGAAAAATTAAGGGGCTGGAGAGATTTAGCGTCGGGAAAATTTTAGGGGTCAGGCAGAACTTTTTAGGGGTCAGGCCAAATTTTTTTGTTTTTTTTGTTTTCAAGTCAAAATATTTCTTCATGGTTGGAGGAGAGTGAAAAATTAGGGGGCTGGAGAGATTTAGGGGTCGGGGAAAATTTTAGGGGTCAAGACGAACTTTTTAGGGGTCAGGCCAATTTTTTTTGTTTTTTTCTGTTTTTTTTTGTTTTGAAGTCAAAATATTTATCAGGGTGTGGGGAGAGTGAAAAATTAGGGGGCTGGAGAGATTTAGGCGTCGGGGAAAATTTTAGGGGTCAGGACGAACTTTTTAGGGGTCAGGCCAAATTTTTTTCTTTTTTTTTGTTTTGAAGTCAAAATATATCTAATTGTTGTAAGAGAGTGAAAAATTAGGGGGCTGGAGAGATTTAGGGGTCGGGGAAAATTTTAGGGGTCAGGACGAACTTTTTAGGGGTCAGGCCAAATTTTTTTGTTTTTTTTTGTTTTGAAGTCAAAATATTTTTCATGGTTGGGGGAGAGTGAAAAATTATAGGGGCTGGAGAGATTTAGGGGTCGGGGAAAATTTTAGGGGTCAGGACGAACTTTTTAGGGGTCAGGCCAAATTGTTTTGTTTTTTTTTGTTTTTTTTTGTTTTGAAGTCAAAATATTTCTCATGGTTGGGGGAGAGTGAAAAATTAAGGGGCTGGAAAGATTTAGGGGTCGGGGAAAATTTTAGGGGTCAGGACGAACTTTTTAGGGGTCAGGCCAAATTTTTTTGTTTTTTTTTTGTTTTGAAGTCAAAATATTTCTCATGGTTGGAGGAGAGTGAAAAATTAGGGGGCTGGAGAGATTTAGGGATCGGGGAAAATTTTAGGGGTCAGGACGAACTTTTTAGGGGTCAGGCCAAATTTTTTTGTTTTTTTTTGTTTTGAAGTCAAAATATTTCTCATGGTTGGAGGATAGTGAAAAATTAGGGGGCTGGAGAGATTTACGGGTCGGGGAAAATTTTAGGGGTCAGGACGAACTTTTTAGGGGTCAGGCCAAATTTTTTTCTTTTTTTTTGTTTTTTTTGTTTTGAAGTCAAAATATTTCTCAGGGTTGGGGGAGAGTGAAAAATTAGGGGGCTGGAGAGATTTAGGGGTCGGGGAAAATTTTAGGGGTCAGGACGAACTTTTTAGGGGTCAGGCCAAATTTTTTTGTTTTTTTTGTTTTCAAGTCAAAATATTTCTTCATGGTTGGAGGAGAGTGAAAAATTAGGGGGCTGGAGAGATTTAGGGGTCGGGGAAAATTTTAGGGGTCAAGACGAACTTTTTAGGGGTCAGGCCAATTTTTTTTGTTTTTTTCTGTTTTTTTTTGTTTTGAAGTCAAAATATTTCTCAGGGTGTGGGGAGAGTGAAAAATTAGGGGGCTGGAGAGATTTAGGGGTCGGGGAAAATTTTAGGGGTCAGGACGAACTTTTTAGGGGTCAGGCCAAATTTTTTTCTTTTTTTTTGTTTTGAAGTCAAAATATATCTAATTGTTGTAAGAGAGTGAAAAATTAGGGGGCTGGAGAGATTTAGGGGTCGGGGAAAATTTTAGGGGTCAGGACGAACTTTTTAGGGGTCAGGCCAAATTTGTTTGTTTTTTTTTGTTTTTTTTTTGTTTTGAAGTCAAAATATTTATCAGGGTTGGGGGAGAGTGAAAAATTAGGGGGCTGGAGAGATTTAGGGGTCGGGGAAAATTTTAGGGGTCAGGACGAACTTTTTAGGGGTCAGGCCAAATTTTTTTGTTTTTTTTGTTTTGAAGTCAAAATATTTCTCATGGTTGGAGGAGAGTGAAAAATTAGGGGGCTGGAGAGATTTAGGGGTCGGGGAAAATTTTAGGGGTCAGGACGAACTTTTTAGGGGTCAGGCCAAATTTTTTTGTTTTTTTGTGTTTTGAAGTCAAAATATTTCTCAGGGTGTGGGGAGAGTGAAAAATTAGGGGGCTGGAGAGATTTAGGGATCGGGGAAAATTTTAGGGGTCAGGACGAACTTTTTAGGGGTCAGGCCAATTTTTTTTGTTTTTTTTGTTTTCAAGTCAAAATATTTCTTCATGGTTGGAGGAGAGTGAAAAATTAGGGGGCTGGAGAGATTTAGGGGTCGGGGAAAATTTTAGGGGTCAAGACGAACTTTTTAGGGGTCAGGCCAATTTTTTTTGTTTTTTTCTGTTTTTTTTTGTTTTGAAGTCAAAATATTTCTCAGGGTTGGGGGAGAGTGAAAAATTAGGGGGCTGGAGAGATTTAGGGGTCGGGGAAAATTTTAGGGGTCAGGACGAACTTTTTAGGGGTCAGGCCAAATTTTTTTGTTTTTTTTTGTTTTGATATCAAAATATTTCTCAGGGTGTGGGGAGAGTGAAAAATTAGGGGGCTGGAGAGATTTAGGGGTCGGGGAAAATTTTAGGGGTCAGGACGAACTTTTTAGGGGTCAGGCCAAATTTTTTTCTTTTTTTTTGTTTTGAAGTCAAAATATATCTAATGGTTGTAAGAGAGTGAAAAATTAGGGGGCTGGAGAGATTTAGGGGTCGGGGAAAATTTTAGGGGTCAGGACGAACCTTTTAGGGGTCAGGCCAAATTTTTTTGTTTTTTTTTGTTTTGAAGTCAAAATATTTTTCATGGTTGGGGGAGAGTGAAAAATTATAGGGGCTGGAGAGATTTAGGGGTCGGGGAAAATTTTAGGGGTCAGGACGAACTTTTTAGGGGTCAGGCCAAATTTTTTTGTTTTTTTTTGTTTTTTTTTTGTTTTGAAGTCAAAATATTTATCAGGGTTGGGGGAGAGTGAAAAATTAGGGGGCTGGAGAGATTTAGGGGTCGGGGAAAATTTTAGGGGTCAGGACGAACTTTTTAGGGGTCAGGCCAAATTTTTTTGTTTTTTTTGTTTTGAAGTCAAAATATTTCTCATGGTTGGAGGAGAGTGAAAAATTAGGGGGCTGGAGAGATTTAGGGGTCGGGGAAAATTTTAGGGGTCAGGACGAACTTTTTAGGGGTCAGGCCAAATTTTTTTGTTTTTTTGTGTTTTGAAGTCAAAATATTTCTCAGGGTGTGGGGAGAGTGAAAAATTAGGGGGCTGGAGAGATTTAGGGGTCGGGGAAAATTTTAGGGGTCAGGACGAACTTTTTAGGGGTCAGGCCAAATTTTTTTCTTTTTTTTTGTTTTGAAGTCAAAATATATCTAATGGTTGTAAGAGAGTGACAAATTAGGGGGCTGGAGAGATTTAGGGGTCGGGGAAAATTTTAGGGGTCAGGACGAACTTTTTAGGGGTCAGGCCAAATTTTTTTGTTTTTTTTTGTTTTGAAGTCAAAATATTTTTCATGGTTGGGGGAGAGTGAAAAATTATAGGGGCTGGAGAGATTTAGGGGTCGGGGAAAATTTTAGGGGTCAGGACGAACTTTTTAGGGGTCAGGCCAAATTTTTTTGTTTTTTTTTGTTTTTTTTTTGTTTTGAAGTCAAAATATTTTTCAGGGTTGGGGGAGAGTGAAAAAATAGGGGGCTGGAGAGATTTAGGGGTCGGGGAAAATTTTAGGGGTCAGGACGAACTTTTTAGGGGTCAGGCCAAATTTTTTTGTTTTTTTTTGTTTTGATATCAAAATATTTCTCAGGGTGTGGGGAGAGTGAAAAATTAGGGGGCTGGAGAGATTTAGGGGTCGGGGAAAATTTTAGGGGTCAGGACGAACTTTTTAGGGGTCAGGCCAAATTTTTTTCTTTTTTTTTGTTTTGAAGTCAAAATATATCTAATGGTTGTAAGAGAGTGACAAATTAGGGGGCTGGAGAGATTTAGGGGTCGGGGAAAATTTTAGGGGTCAGGACGAACTTTTTAGGGGTCAGGCCAAATTTTTTTGTTTTTTTTTGTTTTGAAGTCAAAATATTTTTCATGGTTGGGGGAGAGTTAAAAATTATAGGGGCTGGAGAGATTTAGGGGTCGGGGAAAATTTTAGGGGTCAGGACGAACTTTTTAGGGGTCAGGCCAAATTTTTTTGTTTTTTTGTTTGTTTTGAAGTCAAAATATTTTTCAGGGTTGGGGGAGAGTGAAAAAATAGGGGGCTGGAGAGATTTAGGGGTCGGGGAAAATTTTAGGGGTCAGGACGAACTTTTTAGGGGTCAGGCCAAATTTTTTTGTTTTTTTTTGTTTTTTTTTGTTTTGAAGTCAAAATATTTCTCATGGTTGGAGGAGAGTGAAAAATTAGGGGGCTGGAGAGATTTAGGGGTCGGGGAAAATTTTAGGGGTCAGGACGAACTTTTTAGGGGTCAGGCCAAATTTTTTTGTTTTTTTTTGTTTTGAAGTCAAAATATATCTCATGGTTGGGGGAGAGTGAAAAATTAGGGGGCTGGAGAGATTTAGGGGTCGGGGAAAATTTTAGGGGTCAGGACGAACATTTTTAAGGGGTCAGGCCAAATTTTTTTGTTTTTTTTTGTTTTTTTTTGTTTTTTTTTGTTTTGAAGTCAAAATATTTCTCAGGGTTGGGGGAGAGTGAAAAATTAGGGGGCTGGAGAGATTTAGGGGTCGGGGAAAATTTTAGGGGTCAGGACGAACTTTTTAGGGGTCAGGCCAAATTTTTTTGTTTTTTTTTTGTTTTGAAGTCAAAATATTTCTCATGGTTGGGGGAGAGTGAAAAATTAGAGGCTGGAGAGATTTAGGGGACGGGGAAAATTTTAGGGGTCAGGCCAAATTTTTTAGGGTCTGCCCAAATTTAGGGGCGGCGATATGTCTGTATTTAGCTTCCACACCGGGGCGGCGATAGGTACTTATTTAGCATTCAGCTGTGGTGATAGGTACTTATATAGCATGTGCACATGGGCGGTAATAAGTACGTATATAGTATGCACACCGGGGCAGTGATAGGTATGTATTTAGCATGCGCACTGAGGAAGCGATCGGTTCATATATAGCACGCGCACCGAGGCGGCGATAGGTACGTATATAGCACGCGCACAGGGGCGGCGAAAGGTACATATTTAAAATTCACACCGGGCGGCGAAAGGTACATATTTAAAATTCACACCGGGGCGGCGATAGGTACGTATTTAGCATTCAAACCGGGGCAGCGATATGTACGTATTTAGCTTCCGCACCGGGGCGGCGATAGGTACGTATTTAGAATTCACACCGGGGCGGCAATAGGTACGTATTTTGAATTCACACCGGGGCGGCGATAGGTATGTATTTAGCATTCGCAACGGGGCAGCGATATGTACGTATTTAGCTTCCACACCAGGGCGGCGATAGGTACGTATTCAGAATTCAGGGGTGGCGATAGCTACGTATATAGCATGTACACATGGGCAGCAATAAGTACGTACATAGCATGCGCTCTGTGGCGGCGATCAGTACATATATTGCATGCGTACCGGGGCGGCGAAAGGTATGTATTTCGCACTGTAGTGGTGATAGGTACGTATTTAGCATTCGCACTGGGGCGGCTATAGGTATGTATTTAGCATTCGCACCAGGGCGGCTATAGGTACGTATTTAGCATTTGCACTGGGCCGGCGATAGGTACGTATTTAGCATTCACACCAAAGCGGCAATATGTACATATTAATTATTCGCACTAGGCCAGTGATAGGTACTTATGTAGCATGCACACCGGAGCGCAATTGGTATGTCTTTAGTATTCGCACTAGGGCAGCGATAGGTACTTATGTAGCATGCACACCGGGGCGCAATAGGTATGTATTTAGCATTCACACCGGGGCAACGATAGGTACTATTTAGCATTCGCAACGGGGCGGCGATAGGTACTTAAATAGTATCTGCACCGGGGCGGCGATAGGTACGTATATAGTATGTGCACTGGGGCGGCGATAGGTACGTGTATAGTATGCGCACCGGGGTGATGATAGATACGTATATAGTATGAACACCGGGGTGGAGATAAGTACCTATATAGAAGGCGCAGATAGAGGTGTTACTTTTTATAGAAATATGTCATACTATTACCCTGGGCAATAGGAGAAATGGTGGGGAAGAAACAGCTTTTGCAAAAGGCAAAATTAGAAAGTAGCGGCGAAATGGGGCGACCAGGAAAGAGAAAGGTAGCAGATAAAGAGACGGCTATAGAGAGAGGGGGCGGACATAGAAGTTTGAATATAAAGATGTTACACACACGATCTTTCTTCAAATATATGTTTTTATGACCCCGAGCAACGCCGGGTAGCCCCGCTAGTCTATTATATAAAGGGCAGTTGTCTGTATGTTTGTCTGTTTGTCTGTTTGTATGTCCAGATACTCCTCAAAAACTACGCGGCGACATGTCAAAAAGTTGATATCTTTAGCACCGTACATATCCCGGAATCATTATATCTAAAAATCACGACAAACGATTCACTCGCTGACAGTCAACCGGACCACTTTCCGACAAAAGGTAGCAGTTTTTTCGTATTTTACACGAAATTTCAACGTTAATATGTAGTAAATTCGAAATAATCTAATGTATTTATGTACTAATCCGATAAAAACGCAGAGTCACTGTAAGCATCCCATAATCCCTTGCCGGATGTACCCGGTCTTGCCCTAAATTGTGTCCGGTTCTATCAGATCATCCAATAACTTCTGTCCGGATGCATCAATAACAACATAGGAATCCTACGTTAAGAGTGTGTAGTGAAACAAGGGTTGCTCAATCACATCCGCACTTGTCCCATAATCCCTTGCCGGATGTACCCGGTCTTGACATAAATTGTGTCCGGTTATATCAGGTCATCATGACGTCAGAGAGTGGCAGTTTTCCCTCTCACACTTTCTTTCTTAATTATTAATAGACGCTAATATCCCCCCCCCCCTTGCCTGTGGCCGTTCTGTTATCATGATAGGAATTACCTCCTCCTTTCAGGCCAAATTGGGGGGGGGTAACGGTATTCGCCGGTGTGAGCATTACCTCCTCCTTTTTTGAGAGTGTTGAGATAGGGTCGTATCGGTTCCGTTGTCATGATGCACTCATCCCATGCATTATCTCCTCCTTTTTTTAGAAGTGTTGAGGTAGGGTCGTATCGGTTCCGTTGTCATGATGCCCTCATCCCATGCATTATCTCCTCCTTTTTGGAGAAGTGTTGAGGTAGGGTCGTATCGGTTCCGTTGTCATGATGCCCTCATCCCATGCATTATCTCCTCCTTATTTGAGAAGTGTTGAGGTAGGGTCGTATCGGTTCCGTTGTCATGATGCACTATTCCCATGCATTACCTCCTCCTTTTTTGAGAAGTGTTTAGGTAGGGTAGTATCGGTTCCGTTGTCATGATGCCCTCATCCCATGCATTATCTCCTCCTTTTTTTAGAAGTGTTGAGGAAGGGTCGTATCGGTTCCGTTGTCATGATGCCATAATCCGATGCATTATCTCCTCCTTTTTGGAGAAGTGTTGAGGTAGGGTCGTATCGGTTCCGTTGTCATGATGCCCTCATCCCATGCATTATCTCCTCCTTATTTGAGAAGTGTCGAGGTAGGGTCGTATCGGTTCCGTTGTCATGATGCACTATTCCCATGCATTACCTCCTCCTTTTTTGAGAAGTGTTGAGGTAGGGTAGTATCGGTTCCGTTGTCATGATGCACTCATCCCATGCATTATCTCCTCCTTTTTGGAGAAGTGTTGAGGTAGGGTCGTATCGGTTCCGTTGTCATGATGCACTATTCCCATGCATTACCTCCTCCTTTTTTGAGACGTGTAGAGGTAGGGTCGTATCGGTTCCGTTGTCATGATGCACTCATCCTATGCATTACATGGGGGAGGGGGGCGGTATCGGCATTCGGCGGTGGAAGGGAGGGTCGGCATTTGGCGGTGGGGCGCCTTAGGCCAAATCTGGGGAGGGGGAATGTCGGCATTCGCCGGTATCAGCGCCTCAGGCGAAATTTGGGGGCGAGGGGGAGTGTCGGCATTCGGCGGTGGGGCGCTTTAGGCCGAATTTGTTGAGGGGAAATGTCGGCATTCGCCGGTATGAGCACCTCAGGCGAAATTTGGGGCGCTTCAGGCCAAATCTGGGCAGGCGAAATTATGCTCCACCATTGTTTTCACTAATATTTGTATACCTATTTAAAAATTGGGGTGAGCGCCTCAGGCGAAATTTGGGGAGGAGTGTCGGCATGTCGGCATTCGCCAGTATGAGCGCCTCAGGCCGAATTTGGGGAGAAGTGTCAGCATTCGCCAGGCCGAATTTGGCGGAGGGGGAGTTCCGGCATTCACCGGGTGAGCGCCACAGGCGAAATTTGGGGAGGGGTGGGGTATCGGCAGTGGGGCGTCTCAGGCCAAATCTGGGGAGGGGGAATGTCGGCATTCGCCGGTATCAGCGACTCAGGCGAAATTTGGGGAGGAGGAGTTTCAGCATTCGCCGGTGTGGCGCCTCAGGCCAAATTAGGGGAGGTGTCGGCACTTGCCAGTATGAGCGCCTCAGGCCAAATTAGGGGAGGAGTGTCGGCATTCGCCAGTATGAGCGCCTCAGGCCGAATTTAGGGGGGGGGGAGTTCCGGCATTCGTCGATGTGAGCACCTATGGCGAAATTTGGAGGAGTACGAGTATTTGGCGGTAAGAGCGAGATCCCGACAGTGGGCGCGTATCAGGCCGTACTTTAGGGGAGAGGAAGTACACAAAAGGAAAAGGGATTCAAAAATAAAATGATAATCTGATTTTTGATTCAAGAGTGTAAGATCTATCGGATAGGACTAGATAATACACTTTATCTCAAGGAAAAAATGCCGAGAACTGATACTACACTTTGATCTTAGCCAAAAGGCCAACGAAGCGTTATTTAACGCCCACCCACAATGGGAGTATGTGACACAAGGTCGGAAAGTGGGATTTGAAAAGCCAGCGCCCGAGAAGGTGAGCGCTCTGGCCATTAAAAATTGCCTGGGCAGCCCCGTCGGCATTCCCCGGTAGGGGCGCCTCAGACAGTAAGCAATAAACTTACTCCTCCCCAAAGAGGGGAGGCGAAGCCTGGGAGGGTGGACCTCCTAGAACTGCACAGGACAAGCGTGCAGTATCCATCGGAACAGATACTACACTTTGATCTTAGCCAGAAGGCCGAAAAGGCCAACGAAGCGTAAGAAGTTATTTAACCCCTACCCACAATAGGAATATGTGACACAAGGTCGGAAAGTGGGATTTGAAAAGCCAGCGCTCGAGAAGGTGAGCGCTATGGCCATTAAAAATTGCCTGGGCAGCCCCGTCGGCATTCCCCGGTAGGGGCGCCTCAGACAGTAAGCAATAAACTTACTCCTCCCCAAAGAGGGGAGGCGAAGCCTGGGAGGGTGGACCTCCTAGAACTGCACAGGACAAGCGTGCAGTATCCATCGGAACAGATACTACACTTTGATCTTAGCCAGAAGGCCGAAAAGGCCAACGAAGCGTAAGAAGTTATTTAACCCCTACCCACAATAGGAATATGTGACACAAGGTCGGAAAGTGGGATTTGAAAAGCCAGCGCTCGAGAAGGTGAGCGCTATGGCCATTAAAAATTGCCTGGGCAGCCCCGTCGGCATTCCCCGGTAGGGGCGCCTCAGACAGTAAGCAATAAACTTACTCCTCCCCAAAGAGGGGAGGCGAAGCCTGGGAGGGTGGACCTCCTAGAACTGCACAGGACAAGCGTGCAGTATCCATCGGAACAGATACTACACTTTGATCTTAGCCAGAAGGCCGAAAAGGCCAACGAAGCGTAAGAAGTTATTTAACCCCTACCCACAATAGGAATATGTGACACAAGGTCGGAAAGTGGGATTTGAAAAGCCAGCGCTCGAGAAGGTGAGCGCTATGGCCATTAAAAATTGCCTGGGCAGCCCCGTCGGCATTCCCCGGTAGGGGCGCCTCAGACAGTAAGCAATAAACTTACTCCTCCCCAAAGAGGGGAGGCGAAGCCTGGGAGGGTGGACCTCCTAGAACGGCACAGGACAAGCGTGCAGTATCCATCGGAACAGATACTACACTTTGATCTTAGCCAGAAGGCCGAAAAGGCCAACGAAGCGTAAGAAATTTTATTTACCTCCCCAGGAGGTTAGGCACAAGGCCAGGTTTATCTTACTCCCACAAGTAAGATGTGACCCAAGCTCGGGTCGGGAAAGTGGGGTTTTAAAAGCCAGCGCTCGAGAAGGTGAGCACTCTGGCCATTTAAAAATTGCCTGGGCAGCCCCGTCGGCATTCCCCGGTAGGGGCGCCTCAGACAGTAAGCAATAAACTTACTCCTCCCCAAAGAGGGGAGGCGAAGCCTGGGAGGGTGGACCTCCTAGAACTGCACAGGACAAGCGTGCAGTATCCATCGGAACAGATACTACACTTTGATCTTAGCCAGAAGGCCGAAAAGGCCAACGAAGCGTAAGAAGTTATTTAACCCCTACCCACAATAGGAATATGTGACACAAGGTCGGAAAGTGGGATTTGAAAAGCCAGCGCTCGAGAAGGTGAGCGCTATGGCCATTAAAAATTGCCTGGGCAGCCCCGTCGGCATTCCCCGGTAGGGGCGCCTCAGACAGTAAGCAATAAACTTACTCCTCCCCAAAGAGGGGAGGCGAAGCCTGGGAGGGTGGACCTCCTAGAACTGCACAGGACAAGCGTGCAGTATCCATCGGAACAGATACTACACTTTGATCTTAGCCAGAAGGCCGAAAAGGCCAACGAAGCGTAAGAAATTTTATTTACCTCCCCAGGAGGTTAGGCACAAGGCCAGGTTTATCTTACTCCCACAAGTAAGATGTGACCCAAGCTCGGGTCGGGAAAGTGGGGTTTTAAAAGCCAGCGCTCGAGAAGGTGAGCACTCTGGCCATTTAAAAATTGCCTGGGCAGCCCCGTCGGCATTCCCCGGTAGGGGCGCCTCAGACAGTAAGCAATAAACTTACTCCTCCCCAAAGAGGGGAGGCGAAGCCTGGGAGGGTGGACCTCCTAGAACTGCACAGGACAAGCGTGCAGTATCCATCGGAACAGATACTACACTTTGATCTTAGCCAGAAGGCCGAAAAGGCCAACGAAGCGTAAGAAATTTTATTTACCTCCCCAGGAGGTTAGGCACAAGGCCAGGTTTATCTTACTCCCACAAGTAAGATGTGACCCAAGCTCGGGTCGGGAAAGTGGGGTTTTAAAAGCCAGCGCTCGAGAAGGTGAGCACTCTGGCCATTTAAAAATTGCCTGGGCAGCCCCGTCGGCATTCCCCGGTAGGGGCGCCTCAGACAGTAAGCAATAAACTTACTCCTCCCCAAAGAGGGGAGGCGAAGCCTGGGAGGGTTGACCTCCTAGAACTGCACAGGACAAGCGTGCAGTATCCATCGGAACAGATACTACACTTTGATCTTAGCCAGAAGGCCGAAAAGGCCAACGAAGCGTAAGAAATTTTATTTACCTCCCCAGGAGGTTAGGCACAAGGCCAGGTTTATCTTACTCCCACAAGTAAGATGTGACCCAAGCTCGGGTCGGGAAAGTGGGGTTTTAAAAGCCAGCGCTCGAGAAGGTGAGCACTCTGGCCATTTAAAAATTGCCTTGGCAGCCCCGTCGGCATTCCCCGGTAGGGGCGCCTCAGACAGTAAGCAATAAACTTACTCCTCCCCAAAGAGGGGAGGCGAAGCCTGGGAGGGTGGACCTCCTAGAACTGCACAGGATAAGCGTGCAGTATCCATCGGAACAGATACTACACTTTGATCTTAGCCAGAAGGCCGAAAAGGCCAACGAAGCGTAAGAAATTTTATTTACCTCCCCAGGAGGTTAGGCACAAGGCCAGGTTTATCTTACTCCCACAAGTAAGATGTGACCCAAGCTCGGGTCGGGAAAGTGGGGTTTTAAAAGCCAGCGCTCGAGAAGGTGAGCACTCTGGCCATTTAAAAATTGCCTGGGCAGCCCCGTCGGCATTCCCCGGTAGGGGCGCCTCAGACAGTAAGCAATAAACTTACTCCTCCCCAAAGAGGGGAGGCGAAGCCTGGGAGGGTGGACCTCCTAGAACTGCACAGGACAAGCGTGCAGTATCCATCGGAACAGATACTACACTTTGATCTTAGCCAGAAGGCCGAAAAGGCCAACGAAGCGTAAGAAGTTATTTAACCCCTACCCACAATAGGAATATGTGACACAAGGTCGGAAAGTGGGATTTGAAAAGCCAGCGCTCGAGAAGGTGAGCGCTATGGCCATTAAAAATTGCCTGGGCAGCCCCGTCGGCATTCCCCGGTAGGGGCGCCTCAGACAGTAAGCAATAAACTTACTCCTCCCCAAAGAGGGGAGGCGAAGCCTGGGAGGGTGGACCTCCTAGAACTGCACAGGACAAGCGTGCAGTATCCATCGGAACAGATACTACACTTTGATCTTAGCCAGAAGTCCGAAAAGGCCAACGAAGCGTAAGAAATTTTATTTACCTCCCCAGGAGGTTAGGCACAAGGCCAGGTTTATCTTACTCCCACAAGTAAGATGTGACCCAAGCTCGGGTCGGGAAAGTGGGGTTTTAAAAGCCAGCGCTCGAGAAGGTGAGCACTCTGGCCATTTAAAAATTGCCTGGGCAGCCCCGTCGGCATTCCCCGGTAGGGGCGCCTCAGACAGTAAGCAATAAACTTACTCCTCCCCAAAGAGGGGAGGCGAAGCCTGGGAGGGTGGACCTCCTAGAACTGCACAGGACAAGCGTGCAGTATCCATCGGAACAGATACTACACTTTGATCTTAGCCAGAAGGCCGAAAAAGCCAACGAAGCGTAAGAAATTTTATTTACCTCCCCAGGAGGTTAGGCACAAGGCCAGGTTTATCTTACTCCCACAAGTAAGATGTGACCCAAGCTCGGGTCAGATAAGTGGGGTTTTAAAAGCCAGCGCTCGAGAAGGTGAGCACTCTGGCCATTTAAAAATTGCCTGGGCAGCCCCGTCGGCATTCCCCGGTAGGGGCGTCTCAGACAGTAAGCAATAAACTTACTCCTCCCCAAAGAGGGGAGGCGAAGCCTGGGAGGGTGGACCTCCTAGAACTGCACAGGACAAGCGTGCAGTATCCATCGGAACAGATACTACACTTTGATCTTAGCCAGAAGGCCGAAAAGGCCAACGAAGCGTAAGAAATTTTATTTACCTCCCCAGGAGGTTAGGCACAAGGCCAGGTTTATCTTACTCCCACAAGTAAGATGTGACCCAAGCTCGGGTCGGGAAAGTGGGGTTTTAAAAGCCAGCGCTCGAGAAGGTGAGCACTCTGGCCATTTAAAAATTGCCTGGGCAGCCCCGTCGGCAATCCCTGGTAGGGGCGCCTCAGACAGTAAGCAATAAACTTACTCCTCCCCAAAGAGGGGAGGCGAAGCCTGGGAGGGTGGACCTCCTAGAACTGCACAGGACAAGCGTGCAGTATCCATCGGAACAGATACTACACTTTGATCTTAGCCAGAAGGCCGAAAAGGCCAACGAAGCGTAAGAAGTTATTTAACCCCTACCCACAATAGGAATATGTGACACAAGGTCGGAAAGTGGGATTTGAAAAGCCAGCGCCCGAGAAGGTGAGCGCTATGGCCATCAAAAATTGCCTGGGCAGCCCCGTCGGCATTCCCCGGTAGGGGCGCCTCAGACAGTAAGCAATAAACTTACTCCTCCCCAAAGAGGGGAGGCGAAGCCTGGGAGGGTGGACCTCCTAGAACTGCACAGGACAAGCGTGCAGTATCCATCGGAACAGATACTACACTTTGATCTTAGCCAGAAGGCCGAAAAGGCCAACGAAGCGTAAGAAATTTTATTTACCTCCCCAGGAGGTTAGGCACAAGGCCAGGTTTATCTTACTCCCACAAGTAAGATGTGACCCAAGCTCGGGTCGGGAAAGTGGGGTTTTAAAAGCCAGCGCTCGAGAAGGTGAGCACTCTGGCCATTTAAAAATTGCCTGGGCAGCCCCGTCGGCATTCCCCGGTAGGGGCGCCGCAGACAGTAAGCAATAAACTTACTCCTCCCCAAAGAGGGGAGGCGAAGCCTGGGAGGGTGGACCTCCTAGAACTGCACAGGACAAGCGTGCAGTATCCATCGGAACAGATACTACACTTTGATCTTAGCCAGAAGGCCGAAAAGGCCAACGAAGCGTAAGAAATTTTATTTACCTCCCCAGGAGGTTAGGCACAAGGCCAGGTTTATCTTACTCCCACAAGTAAGATGTGACCCAAGCTCGGGTCGGGAAAGTGGGGTTTTAAAAGCCAGCGCTCGAGAAGGTGAGCACTCTGGCCATTTAAAAATTGCCTGGGCAGCCCCGTCGGCATTCCCCGGTAGGGGCGCCTCAGACAGTAAGCAATAAACTTACTCCTCCCCAAAGAGGGGAGGCGAAGCCTGGGAGGGTGGACCTCCTAGAACTGCACAGGACAAGCGTGCAGTATCCATCGGAACAGATACTACACTTTGATCTTAGCCAGAAGGCCGAAAAGGCCAACGAAGCGTAAGAAATTTTATTTACCTCCCCAGGAGGTTAGGCACAAGGCCAGGTTTATCTTACTCCCACAAGTAAGATGTGACCCAAGCTCGGGTCGGGAAAGTGGGGTTTTAAAAGCCAGCGCTCGAGAAGGTGAGCACTCTGGCCATTTAAAAATTGCCTGGGCAGCCCCGTCGGCATTCCCCGGTAGGGGCGCCTCAGACAGTAAGCAATAAACTTACTCCTCCCCAAAGAGGGGAGGCGAAGCCTGGGAGGGTGGACCTCCTAGAACTGCACAGGACAAGCGTGCAGTATCCATCGGAACAGATACTACACTTTGATCTTAGCCAGAAGGCCGAAAAGGCCAACGAAGCGTAAGAAATTTTATTTACCTCCCCAGGAGGTTAGGCACAAGGCCAGGTTTATCTTACTCCCACAAGTAAGATGTGACCCAAGCTCGGGTCGGGAAAGTGGGGTTTTAAAAGCCAGCGCTCGAGAAGGTGAGCACTCTGGCCATTTAAAAATTGCCTGGGCAGCCCCGTCGGCATTCCCCGGTAGGGGCGCCTCAGACAGTAAGCAATAAACTTACTCCTCCCCAAAGAGGGGAGGCGAAGCCTGGGAGGGTGGACCTCCTAGAACTGCACAGGACAAGCGTGCAGTATCCATCGGAACAGATACTACACTTTGATCTTAGCCAGAAGGCCGAAAAGGCCAACGAAGCGTAAGAAGTTATTTAACCCCTACCCACAATAGGAATATGTGACACAAGGTCGGAAAGTGGGATTTGAAAAGCCAGCGCTCGAGAAGGTGAGCGCTATGGCCATTAAAAATTGCCTGGGCAGCCCCGTCGGCATTCCCCGGTAGGGGCGCCTCAGACAGTAAGCAATAAACTTACTCCGCCCCAAAGAGGGGAGGCGAAGCCTGGGAGGGTGGACCTCCTAGAACTGCACAGGACAAGCGTGCAGTATCCATCGGAACAGATACTACACTTTGATCTTAGCCAGAAGGCCGAAAAGGCCAACGAAGCGTAAGAAATTTTATTTACCTCCCCAGGAGGTTAGGCACAAGGCCAGGTTTATCTTACTCCCACAAGTAAGATGTGACCCAAGCTCGGGTCGGGAAAGTGGGGTTTTAAAAGCCAGCGCTCGAGAAGGTGAGCACTCTGGCCATTTAAAAATTGCCTGGGCAGCCCCGTCGGCATTCCCCGGTAGCGGCGCCTCAGACAGTAAGCAATAAACTTACTCCTCCCCAAAGAGGGGAGGCGAAGCCTGGGAGGGTGGACCTCCTAGAACTGCACAGGACAAGCGTGCAGTATCCATCGGAACAGATACTACACTTTGATCTTAGCCAGAAGGCCGAAAAGGCCAACGAAGCGTAAGAAATTTTATTTACCTCCCCAGGAGGTTAGGCACAAGGCCAGGTTTATCTTACTCCCACAAGTAAGATGTGACCCAAGCTCGGGTCGGGAAAGTGGGGTTTTAAAAGCCAGCGCTCGAGAAGGTGAGCACTCTGGCCATTTAAAAATTGCCTGGGCAGCCCCGTCGGCATTCCCCGGTAGGGGCGCCTCAGACAGTAAGCAATAAACTTACTCCTCCCCAAAGAGGGGAGGCGAAGCCTGGGAGGGTGGACCTCCTAGAACTGCACAGGACAAGCGTGCAGTATCCATCGGAACAGATACTACACTTTGATCTTAGCCAGAAGGCCGAAAATTTTGAGTCACTGGGGTATTTATAACCAATCTACACCTGAACAGCGGTCTATTTACTAGACACTGTTTAAATTACATTATTAAATTAACAAGTAATAATAACTAGGATTTTCTTTCAACAAACATTGTATAATACTATTTAACAAATTCTTATATAACTTTTGAATATCAAGAATGAATTTTACACTCCCCTAGGCCGTTTTTCTCTAATTCAACATAGCTTTCATACGCCATTACCGAAAATGACATTAATTCACTTCTTTTGGCTAACATCAAAGTGTAGTATCTGTTTCGATGGATACTTCACCCCATAGATTGGTATCGTCTTGGCCTTCGGGGCTTCATTCCGTCGGTCTATGGGTTTGTCCTGTGCAGTTCTAGGAGGTTCACACACCCAGGCTTTGCCTCCCCTCTTTGGGGAGGAGTAAGTTTATTGCTAGGCGCCCTATCGGGGAATGCCGAATAACAGCATCTACGTTTCTCTTCGGACGATTTTGCAGATGAAAAGCGGGGGTGGGGGGACGGTTACAGTGATTTCAGTAGTGCTCCAGAAACCTCCTTGATTTTTTAAATACTCGGCGTTGTCTGGGAGAAAACTGCTCAATGTTCTAGATAGAGCTACTGTAGTGATAAGTTTGTGTAATATTTTAACGCCATTTACGATTCTCTTCGGACTATTGTGCAGAATAAAAATGAGGGGGGATCGGTAAGAGTGATATCAGTAGAGGCTTCTGCTGTATAGCAACCGGTGGGGGGATTTCTGTGGTATAGGAACCTGAGGCTTCTGCAGTATGGCACCCGGGGAAAAGTGCTCAATATCCTAGATAGAGTTACTGTAGTGATAGGTTTGGAAAATATTTTAACGCCATTTTCGTTCCCCTTTGGACTATTTCGCAGATCAGAAGGAGAGAGGATACCTAAGTGATTTCAGTAGTCCTCAGGAGGCCTCCTTGATTATCAAAGTACTCGGCGTTGTCCTGGAAAAAAGTGCTCAATGTACTAGATAGAGCTATCTTCGTTCCCCTTTGGACTATTTTGCAGATGAAAAGGAGGGAGGATATCTAAGTGATTTCAGTAGTGCTCAGGAGGCCTCTTTGATTTTCAAATACTCGCCGTTGTCCGGGAGAAAAGTGCTCAATATCCTAGATAGAGCTACTGTAGTGATAGGTTTGGATAATATTTTAACAGCATCTACGATGAAAAGGATGGGGGAATCGATAAGAGTTATTTCAGTAGTGCTCAGGAGGCCTCTTTGATTTTCAAATACTCGGCGTTGTCCGGGAGAAAAGTGCTCACTATCCTAGATAGAGCTATTTTTGTGATAGGTTTAGAAAATATTTTAATGCCATCTTCGTACCCCTTTGGACTATTTTCCAGATGAAAAGAAGGGGGGATACCTAAGTGATTTCAGTAGTGCTTTTTTGTTTTTCTAACACGACAGGGGCGAATTAATGAGTTCTTACGTATGCGAACTGGGCTTATTTTCAAAGTACTTGGCGTTGTCCGGGAGAAAAGTGCTAAATATGCTAGATAGAGCTACTGTAGTGATAGGTTTTGAAAATATTTTAACGCTATCTTCGTTCCCCTTTGGACTATTTTGCAGATGAAAAGGAGGGAGGATATCTAAGTGATTTCAGTAGTTCTCAGGAGGCCTCCTTGATTTTCAAAGTACTCGGCGTTGTCCGGGAGAAAAGTGCTCAATATCCTAGATAGAGCTACTGTAGTGATAGGTTTGGTTAATATTTTAACAGCATCTATGCTGAAAACCTAATTAGCATTCGCACCGCGGCAGCAATAGGTACGTATTTAGCATTCAGCAGTGGTGATAGGAACGTATATAGCATGTGCACATGGGCGGCAATAAATACGTATATAGCATGCGCATCGGGAGTGTAAAAAAAATTGGGGGGAATGCAAAATATTTTTTATTTCTTTTATCTTTTTCATTGAAAATATTTATATGTATGGGGGAGGATGAAAAAAAAAAATTTTCGGAGGGGAGCTAAAAAAATTTTTTTTTTTTCTTTTTTAAAATAAAAATATTTCTATGTATGGGGGGAACATAAAATTTTTGGGGGGTAGGGGGGGTCAAACATTTTTCTTTTTTTTTTTCATTTAAATTAAACATATTTCTAAATATGTGGGATGATAGAAAAAAAAATTTTCTTGTGGGGAGGCAAAAAAATGTATTTTGTTCTGTTTTTAACTAAAAATATTTATATTTATGATAGTGACAATACATGAATAGACACTATTTTGTTTTTCTAACACGACAGGGGCGAATTAATGAGTTCTTACGTATGCGAACTGGGCTGGAGATTGGTACATATATAGTATGTGTACCCTTGCAGAGATCGGTAAGTATGTAGTATGCGCACCAAGGCCGCGATAGGTACAAATATAGTATGCACACCAGGCCAGCGATAGGTTTATATATAGTATGTGCACCGGGGTGGCAATAGGTACTTATATAGTAGTGCATAGGGGTGGCGATAGCTACGTATTTAGCATTCGCACCAGGGTTGCGATAGGTACGTATTCAGCAATCGCACCGGGGCGGCGATATGTACATATTTAGTATTCGCACTGGGGCAGTGATAGGTACATTATGGTGTATGCACACCGGGGCGGCAATATGTACATATTTAGCATTCATCCCTGGGCGGAGATAGGTACTTATTTAGCATTCAGCGGTGGCGATAGGTACGTATATAGCATGTGCACATGGGCGGCAATAAGTAGGTGATAGGTATGTATTATGCATGCGCACTGGGGCAGCGATCGGTTCATATATAGCACGCGCACAGGGGGGACGATAGCTACGTATATAGCACGCGCACCGGGGCGGCGAAAGGTACGTATTTAGCATTCACACCGGGGAGGCGATAGGTACGTATTTAGCATTCACACCGGGGCGGCGATAGGTATGTATTTAGCATTCACACCGGGATGGCGATAGGTATGTATTTAGCATTCACACAGGGGCGGCAATAGGTATGTATTTAGCATTCGCACCGGGGCGGCGATAGGTATGTATTTAGCATTCGCACCGCGGTGGCGATATGTACATATTTAGCTTCCGCACCGGGGCGGCGATAGGTATGTATTTAGCATTCGCACCAGGGTGGCGATATGTACGTATTTAGCTTCCGCACCAGGGCGGCGATAGGTACGTATTTAGAATTCACACCGGGGCGGCGATAGGTACGTATTTAGAATTCACACCGGGGCGGCGATAGGTATGTATTTAGCATTCGCACCGGAGCGGCGATATGTACGTATTTAGCTTCCACACCGGGGCGGCGATAGCTACGTATTCAGAATTCAGCGGTGGCGATAGCTACGTATATAGCATGTACACATGGGCAGCAATAAGTACGTACATAGCATGCGCTCTGCGGCGGCGATTAGTACATATATAGCACGCGCACCAGGGCGGCGATAGGTACGTATATAGCACATGCACCAGAACGGCGAAAGGTATGTATTTCGCATTTGCACGGGGCGGCTATAGGTACGTATTTAGCATTCGCACCAGGGCGGCTATAGATACGTATTTAGCATTCGCACCAGACCGGCTATAGGTACGTATTTAGCATTCGCACCAAAGCGGCGATAGGTACGTATTTTGCATTCGCACCAAAGTGGCAATGTGTACATATTAATTATTCACACTAGGCCAGCGATAAGTACTTATGTAGCATGCACACCAGGGCGGCGATAGGTAATATTTAGCATTCGCACCGGGGCGGCGATAGGTACTTAAATAGTATCTGCACTGGGGCGGCGATAGCTACGTATATAGCATGTACACATGGGCAGCAATAAGTACGTACATAGCATGCGCTCTGCGGCGGCGATTAGTACGTACATAGCATGCGCTCTGCGGCGGCGATTAGTACATATATAGCACATGCACCAGAACGGCGAAAGGTATGTATTTCGCATTCGCACGGGGCGGCTATAGGTATGTATTTAGCATTCGCACCAGGGCGGCTATAGATACGTATTTAGCATTCGCACCAGACCGGCTATAGGTACGTATTTAGCATTCGCACCAAAGCGGCGATAGGTACGTATTTTGCATTCGCACCAAAGTGGCAATGTGTACATATTAATTATTCACACTAGGCCAGCGATAGGTACTTATGTAGCATGCACACCAGGGCGGCGATAGGTAATATTTAGCATTCGCACCGGGGCGGCGATAGGTTCTTAAATAGTATCTGCACTGGGTCGGCGATAGGTATGTATATAGTATGTGCACTGGGGCGGCGATAGGTACGTATATAGTATGCGCACCGGGGTGTTGATAGATACGTATATAGTATGAACATCGGGACGGAGATAAGTACCTATATAGAAGGCGCAGATAGGGGTGTTACTTTTTATAGAAATATGTCATACTATTGGCAACGTAGGAGATATGGTGGGGAAGAAACAGCTTTTGCAAAAGGCAAAATAAGAAAGTAGCGGTGAAATGGAGCGACCAGGGAAGAGAAAGGTAGAAAGATAAAGAGACGGCTATAGAGAAAGGGGTGGAGAAATAGAAATTTGTATATAAAGATGTTACACACACGATTTTTCTTCAATTATATGTTTTTATGACCCCGAGCAACGCCGGGTAGCCCCGCTAGTAATTAAGAAAGAAAGTGTGAGAGGGAAAAATGACAGAAAGGAAAACTGCCACTCTCTGACGTCATGATGACCTGATATAACCGGACACAATTTAGAGCAAGACCGGGTACATCCGGCAAGGGATTATGGGACAGGTTAGGATGTGATTGAGCAACCCTTGTTTCACTACACACTCTTAACGTAGGATTCCTATGTTGTTATTGATGCAACCGGACAGAAGTTATTGGATGATCTGATACAACCGGACACAATTTAGGGCAAGACCGGGTACATCCGGCAAGGGATTATGGGATGTTTATAGTGACTCGGCATTTTTATCGGATTAGTACATAAATACATTAGATTATTTCGAATTTACTACATATTAACGTTGAAATTTCGTGAAAAATACGAAAAAACTGCTACCTTTTGTCGGAAAGTGGTCCGGTTGACTGTCAGCGAGTGAATCGATTTTCGCGATTTTTAGATATTTTACATCCGGGATTTGTGCGGTCCTGTAGAAGTCAACTTTTTGACATGTCGTCGGGTAGTTTTTGAGGAGATACTGGACATACAAACAAACAAACAAACATACAAACAGACAACTGCCCTTTATATAAGAGACTAGCGGGGCTACCCGGCGTTGCTCGGGGTCATTAAAACATATAATTGAAGAAAAATCGTGTGTGTAACATCTTTATATACAAACTTCTATTTCTCCCCCCCCCCTTCTCTATAGCCGTCTCTTTATCTTTCTACCTTTCTCTTCCCTGGTCGCTGCATTTCACCGCTACTTTCTAATTTTTCCTTTTGCGAAAGCTGTTCTTTCCCCACAATTTCTCCTACATTGCCCAGGGCAATAGTATGATATATTTCTATAAAAAGTAACACCTCTATCTGCGCCTTCTATATAGGTACTTATCTCCACCCCGGTGTTCATGCTATATACGTATCTATCATCACCCCGGTGCGCATACTATATACGTACCTATCGCCGCCCCAGTGCACATACTATATACATACCTATCGCCGCCCCGGTGCAGATACTATTTAAGTACCTATCGCCGCCCCGGTGCGAATGCTAAATAGTACCTATCGCCGCCCCGGTGTGCATGCTACATAAGTACCTATCGCTGCCCTAGTGGGAATAATTAATATGTACATATTGCCGCATTGGTGCGAATTTCTAAATACGTACCTATCACCACTTTAGGGCGAATGCTAAATACGTACCTATCGCCGGCCTGATGCGAATGCTAAATACGTACCTATAGCCGCCCTGGTGTGAATGCTAAATACGTACCTATAGCCGCCCCGGTGCGAATGCTAAATACGTACCTATAGCCGCCCCGGTGCGAATGCTAAATACGTACCTATCACCACCCTGGTGCGAATGCGAAATACATACCTTTCACCGTTCTGGTGCACGTGCTATATACGTACCTATTGCCGCCCTGTTGCACGTGCTATATATGTACTGATCGCCGCCCCGGTGCGCATGCTATGTACGTACTTATTGCTGCCCTCGTGTACATGCTATATACGTAGCTATCGCCACCCCATAATTCTGAATACGTACCTATCGCCGCCCTGGTGTGGAAGCTAAATACGTACATATCGCCGCCCCGGTACGAATGCTAAATACATACATATCGCCGCCCTAGTGTGATTTCTAAATACGTACCTATCGCCGCTCCTGTGTGCATTCTAAATACATACCTATCGCCGCCCCGGTGCGGAAGCTAAATACGTACATATCGCCACCCCGGTGCGAATGCTAAATACATACCTATCGCCGCCCCGGTGCGAATGCTAAATACATACCTGTCGCCGCCCCGGTGCGAATGCTAAATACATACCTATCGCCGCCCCGGTGCGAATGCTAAATACATACTTATCGCCGCCCCGGTGTGAATGCTAAATACATACCTATCGCCGCCCCGGTGTGAATGCTAAATACATACCTATCGCCGCCCCGGTGTGAATGCTAAATACGTACTTTTCGGCGCCCCGGTGCGCGTGCTATATACGTACCTATCGCTGCCCCGGTGCGCGTGCTATATATGAACCGATCGCTGCCCCAGTGCGCATGCATAATACATACCTATCACGTACTTATAGCCGCCCATGTGCACATGCTATATACGTACCTATCGCCACCGCTGAATACTAAATAAGTACCTATCTCCGCCCAGGGATGAATGCTAAATACGTACATATTGCCGCCCAGGTGTTCATACACCATATGTACCTATCACTGCCCCAGTGCGAATACTAAATATGTACATATCGCCACCCCGGTGCGATTGTTGAATACATACCTATCGCAACCCCGGTGCGAATGCTAAATACGTAGCTGTAGCCACCCCTATGCACTACTATATAGTACCTATTGCCACCCCGGTACACATACTATATATAAACCTATCGCCGACCCGGTGTGCATACTATATTCGTACCTATCGCGGCTCTGGTGCGCATACTACATACTTACCTATCTCTGCAAGGGTACACATACTATATATGTACCAATCTCCAGCCCAGTTCGCATACGTAAGAACTTATATTTATTCGGCCCTGTCGTGTTAGAAAAACAAAATAGTGTTCATTTATGTATTGTCACTATCATAAATATAAATATTTTTAGTTACAAACAGAAAAAAATACATTTTTTTGCCTCCCCACAAGAAATTTTTTTTTCTATCCTCCCACATACTTAGAAATATTTTTAATTTAAAGGAAAAAAAAAAGAAAAATGTTTGACCCCCTTACACCCCAAAAATGTTATGTTCCCCCCATACATAGAAATATTTTTATTTTAAAAAAGAAAAAAAAAAAATTTTTAGCCCCCTCCCCCGAAAATTGATTTTTTTCATTCTCCCCCATACACATAAATATTTTCAATGAAAAAGATAAAAGACAAAATAAATGTTTTGCCTCCCCCCTCCCAATTTTTTTTATACTCCCGATGCGCATGCTATATACGTATTTATTGCCGCCCATGTGCACATGCTATATACTTCCTATCGCCACCGCTGAATGCTAAATACGTACCTATTGCTGTCGCGGTGCGAATGCTAAATAGGTTTTCAGCGTAGATGCTCTTAAAATATTATCCAAACCTATCACTACAGTAGCTCTATCTAGGACATTGAACAATTTTCTCCGGACAACGCCGAGTACTTTAAAAATAAAAGAGGCCTCATGAGTACTACTGAAATAACTTAGGTATCCTCTCTCCTTCTGATCTGCCAAATAGTCCAAAGGGAAACGAAGATGGCATTAAAATATTTTCCAAACCTATCACTACAGTAGCTCTATCTAGGATATTGAGCACTTTTCTGCCGGACAACGCCGAGTACTTTGAAAATCAAGGAGGCCTCCTGAGCACTACTGAAATCACTCTTATCGATTCCCCCATCCTTTTCAGCGTAGATGCTGTTAAAATATTATCCAAACCTATCACTACAGTAGCTCGATCAAGGACATTGAACACTTTTCTCCCGGACAACGCCAAATACTTTGAAAATCAAGGAGGCCTCCTGAGCACTACTGAAATCACTTAGGTATCCCTCCTTTTGATCTGATAAATAGTCCAAAGGGGAACGAAGATGGCGTTAAAATATTTTCAAAACCTATCACTACAGTAGCTCTATCTAGGATATTGAGCACTTTTCTCCCGGACAACACCGAGTAATTTTTAAATCAAGGAGGCCTCATGAGAACTCCTTAAATAACTCTTATCGATTCCCCCATCCTTTTCAGCGTAGATGCTGTTAAAATATTATCCTAACCTATCACTACAGTAGCTCTATCTAGGACATTCAGCAATTTTCTCCCGGACAACGCCGAGTACTTTGATAATCAAAGACGCCTCCTGAGAACTACTGTAATAACTTATATCGATTCCCCCCTCCTTTTCAGCGTAGATGCTGTTAAAATATTATCAAACCTATCACTACAGTAGCTCTATCTAGGACATTGAGCAATTTTCTCCCGGACAACGCCGAGTACTTTGAAAATCAAAGAGGCCTCCTGAGGACTACTGAAATCACTTAGGTATCCTCTCTCCTTCTGATCTGCCAAATAGTCCAAAGGGGAACGAAGATGGCGTTAAAATATTTTCAAAACCTATCACTACAGTATCTCTATTAAGGACATTCAACACTTTTCTCCCGGACAACGCCGAGTATTTGAAAATCAAAGACGCCTCCTGAGCACTACTGAAATAACTCTTATCGATTCCCCCATCCTTTTCAGCGTAGATGCTGTTAAAATATTATCCAAACCTATCACTACAGTAGCTCTATCTAGGACATTGAGCACTTTTCTCCCGGACAACGCCGAGTACTTTGATAATTAAGGAGGCGTCCTGAGGACTACTGAAATCACTTAGGTATCCTCTCTCCTTCTGATCTGCGAAATAGTCCAAAGGGGAACGAAGATAGCGTTAAAATATTTTCCAAACCTATCACTACAGTAGCTCTATCTAGGACATTGAGCACTTTTCTCCCGGACAACGTTGAGTACTTTGATAATCAAGGAGGCCTCCTGAGGACTACTGAAATTAGTTAGGTATCCTCTCTCCTTCTGATCTGCGAAATAGTCCAAAGGGGAACGAAGATGGCGTTAAAATATTTTCCAAACCTATCACTACAGTAGCTCTATCTAGGATATTGAGCACTTTTCTCCCGGACAACGCCGAGTACTTTGATAACATACTTCGTGCGGTCGCAGGGTACTCACACATATTTCGTCCGGTCGCAGGGTACCCACACATACTTCGTGCAGTCGCAGGGTACCCACACATACTTCGTCCGGTCGCAGGGTACCCACACATACTTCGTCCGGTCGCAGGGTACCCACACATATTTCGTCCGGTCGCAGGGTACTTATAAATGCTTCGTGCGGTCGCAGGGTACCCACACATACTTCGTGCGGTCGCAGGGTACCCACACATACTTCGTGCGGTCGCAGGGTACCTACACATACTTCGTGCGGTCGCTAGGTACCCTACACATACTTCGTGCGGTCGCAGGGTACCCACACATACTTCGTCCGGTCGCAGGGTACCCACACATACTTCGTCCGGTCGCAGGGTACCCACACATACTTTGTCCGGTCGCAGGGTACCCACACATACTTCGTCCGGTCGCAGGGTACCCACACATACTTCGTGCGGTCGCAGGGTACCCACACATATTTCGTTCGGTCGCAGGGTACCCACACATACTTCGTGCGGTCGCAGGGTACCCACACATACTTCGTCCGGTCGCAGGGTACCCACACATACTTCGTGCGGTCGCAGGGTACCCACACATATTCGTCCGGTCGCAGGGTACCCACACATACTTCGTGCGGTCGAAGGGTACCAACACATAGTTCGTCCGGTCGCAGGGTACCTATACATAGTTCGTGCGGTCGCAGGGTACCCACACATACTTTGTGCGGTCGCAGGGTACCCACACATACTTCGTCAGGCAGCAGGGTACCCACACATACTTCGTGCGGTCGCAGGGTACCCACACATACATCGTCCGGCAGCAGGGTACCCACACATACTTTGTGCGGTCGCAGGGTACCCACACATACTTCGTCAGGCAGCAGGGTACCCACACATACTTCGTGCGGTCGCAGGGTACCCACACATACATCGTCCGGCAGCAGGGTACCCACACATACTTCGTCCGGTCGCAGCGTACCCAAATATACTTTGTCCGGTCGCAGGGTACCCACACATACTTCGTACGGTCGCAGGGTACCCACACATATTCGTGCGGTCGCAGGGTACCCACAAATACTTCGTGCGGTCGCAGGGTACCTATACATACTTCGTGCGGTCGCAGGGTACCCACACATACTTCGTTCGGTCGCAGGGTACCCACACATACTTCGTCCGGTCGCAGGGTACCCACACATACTTCGTGCGGTCGCAGGGTACCCACACATACTTCGTGCGGTCGCAGGGTACCCACACATACTTCGTGCGGTCGCAGGGTACCCACACATACTTCGTGCGGTCGCAGGGTACGCACACATACTTCGTGCGGTCGCAGGGTACCCACACATATTTCGTCCGGTCGCAGGGTACCCACACATACTTCGTCCGGTCGCAGGGTACCCACACATACTTCGTCCGCTCGCAGGGTACGCACACATACTTCGTCCGGTCGCAGGGTACCCACACATACTTCGTGAGGTCGCAGGGTACCCACACATACTTCGTGCGGTCGCAGGGTACCCACACATACTTCGTCCGCTCGCAGGGTACCCACACATACTTCGTGCGGTCGCAGGGTACCCACACATACTTCGTGAGGTCGCAGGGTACCCACACATACTTCGTCAGGCAGCAGGGTACCCACACATACTTCGTGCGGTCGCAGGGTACCCACACATACTTCGTCCGGTCGCAGGGTACCCACACATACTTCGTCCGGTCGCAGGGTACCCACACATACTTCGTCCGGTCGCAGGGTACTTATAAATACTTCGTGCGGTCGCAGGGTACCCACACATACTTCGTGCGGTCGCAGGGTACCCACACATACTTCGTGCGGTCGCAGGGTACCTACACATACTTCGTGCGGTCGCAGGGTACCCACACATACTTCGTGCGGTCGCAGGGTACCCACACATACTTCGTGCGGTCGCAGGGTACCCACACATACTTCGTGCGGTCGCAGGGTACCCACACATTTTTCGTCCGGTCGCAGGGTACCCACACATACTTCGTGCGGTCGCAGGGTACCCACACATACTTCGTCCGGTCGCAGGGTACCCACACATACTTCGTCCGGTCGCAGGGTACCCACACATACTTCGTCCGGTCGCAGGGTACTTATAAATACTTCGTGCGGTCGCAGGGTACCCACACATACTTCGTCCGGTCGCAGGGTACCCACACATACTTCGTCCGGTCGCAGGGTACCCACACATACTTCGTGCGGTCGCAGGGTACTTATAAATACTTCGTGCGGTCGCAGGGTACCCACACATACTTCGTGCGGTCGCAGGGTACCCACACATACTTCGTGCGGTCGCAGGGTACCCACACATACTTCGTGCTGTCGCAGGGTACCCACACATACTTCGTGCGGTCGCAGGGTACCTACACATCCTTCGTCCGGTCGCAGGGTACCCACACATACTTCGTGCTGTCGCTAGGTACCCTACACATACTTCGTCCGGTCGCAGGGTACCCACACATACTTCGTCCGGTCGCAGCGTACCCACACATACTTCGTGCGGTCGCAGGGTACCCACACATACTTCGTTCGGTCGCAGGGTACCCACACATACTTCGTGCGGTCGCAGGGTACCCACACATACTTCGTGCGGTCGCAGGGTACCCACACATATTTCGTTCGGTCGCAGGGTACCCACACATACTTCGTCCGGTCGCAGGGTACCCACACATACTTCGTCCGGTCGAAGGGTACCCACACATACTTCGTGCGGTCGCAGGGTACCTATACATAGTTCGTCCGGTCGCAGGGTACCCACACATACTTTGTGCGGTCGAAGGGTACCCACACATAGTTCGTCCGGTCGCAGGGTACCTATACATAGTTCGTGCGGTCGCAGGGTACCCACACATACTTCGTGCGGTCGCAGGGTACCTACACATACTTCGTCAGGCAGCAGGGTACCTACACATACTTCGTCAGGCAGCAGGGTACCCACACATACTTCGTGCGGTCGCAGGGTACCCACACATACTTAGTGGGGTCGCAGGGTACCCACACATACTTCGTCAGGTCGCAGGGTACCCACACATACTTCGTGCGGTCGCAGGGTACCCACACATACTTAGTGGGGTCGCAGGGTACCCACACATACTTCGTGCGGTCGCAGGGTACCCACACATACTTCGTGCGGTCGCAGGGTACCCACAAATACTCTGTGCGGTCGCAGGGTACCCACACATACTTCGTCAGGCAGCAGGGTACCCACACATACTTCGTGCGGTCGCAGGGTACCCACAAATACTTCATGCGGTCGCAGGGTACCCACACATACTTCGTGCGGTCGCAGGGTACCCACACATACTTAGTGGGGTCGCAGGGTACCCACACATACTTCGTCAGGTCGCAGGGTACCCACACATACCCTACCTCTACACTGCTCAAAAAAGGAGGAGGTAATGCATGGGAATAGTGCATCATAACAACGGAACCGATACGACCCTACCTCTACACTACTCAAAAAAGGAGGAGGTAATGCATGGGAATAGTGCATCATGACAACGGAACCGATACGACCCTACCTCAACACTTCTCAAAAAAGGAGGAGATAATGCATGGGATGAGGGAATCATGACAACGGAACCGATACGACCCTACCTCAACACTTCTCAAAAAAGGTGGAGATAATGCATGGGATGAGGGCATCATGACAACGGAACCGATACGACCCTACCTCAACACTTCTCAAAAAAGGTGGAGATAATGCATGGGATGAGGGCATCATGACAACGGAACCGATACGACCCTACCTCAACACTTCTCAAAAAAGGAGGAGATAATGCATGGGATGAGGGCATCATGACAACGGAACCGATACGACTCTACCTCAACACTTCTCAAAAAAGGAGGAGATAATGCATGGGATGAGGGCATCATGACAACGGAACCGATACGACCCTACCCCTACACTTCTCAAAAAAGGAGGAGGTAATTCATGGGATGAGGGCATCATGATAACGGAACCGATACTATTCTACATCTACACTTCTCAAAAAAAGAGGGGGTAATGCATGGGATCAGTGCATCATGACAACGGAACCGATACTACCCTACCCCTACACTTCTCAAAAAAGGAGGAGGTAATGCTCACACCGGCGAATACCGTACCCCCCCCCCCCCCAATTTGGCCTGAAAGGAGGAGGTAATTCCTATCATGATAACAGAACGGCCACAGGGAGGGAGGGGGGGGGGAATATTATCGTCTATTAATAATTAAGAAAGAAAGTGTGAGAGGGAAAAATTCTCTGACGTCATGATGACCTGATATAACCGGACACAATTTAGGGCAAGACCGGGTACATCCGGCAAGGGATTATGGGACAGGTGCGGATGTGATTGAGCAACCCTTGTTTCACTACACACTCTTAACGTAGGATTCCTATGTTGTTATTGATGCAACCGGACAGAAGTTATTGGATGATCTGATACAACCGGACACAATTTAGGGCAAGACCGGGTACATCCGGCAAGGGATTATGGGATGTTTACAATGACTCGGCATTTTTATCGGATTAGTACATAAATACATTAGATTATTTCGAATTTACTACATATTAACGTTGAAATTTCGTGAAAAATACGAAAAAACTGCTACCTTTTGTCGGAAAGTGGTCCGGTTGACTGTCAGCGAGTGAATCGATTTTCGCGATTTTTAGATATTTTACATCCGGGATTTGTGCGGTCCTGTAGATGTCAACTTTTTGACATGTAGTCGGGTAGTTTTTGAGGAGATACTGGACATACAAACAAACAAACAAACATACAAACAGACAACTGCCCTTTATATAAGAGACTAGCGGGGCTACCCGGCGTTGCTCGGGGTCATTAAAACATATAATTGAAGAAAAATCGTGTGTGTAACATCTTTATATACAAACTTCTATTTCTCCCCCCCCCCCCTTCTCTATAGCCGTCTCTTTATCTTTCTACCTTTCTCTTCCCTGGTCGCCGCATTTCACCGCTACTTTCTAATTTTGCCTTTTGCGAAAGCTGTTCTTTCCCCACAATTTCTCCTACGTTGCCCAGGGCAATAGTATGATATCTTTCTATAAAAAGTAACACCTCTATCTGCGCCTTCTATATAGGTACTTATCTCCACCCCGGTGTTCATGCTATATACGTATCTATCATCACCCCGGTGCGCTTACTATATACGTACCTATCGCCGCCCCAGTGCACATACTATATACGTACCTATCGCCGCCCCAGTTCAGATACTATTTAAGTACCTATCACCGCCCCGGTGCGAATCCTAAATAGTACCTATCGCCGCCCCGGTGTGCATGCTACATAAGTACCTATCGCTGCCCTAGTGGGAATAATTAATATGTACATATTGCCGCATTGGTGCGAATTTCTAAATACGTACCTATCACCACTTTGGTGCGAATGCTAAATACGTACCTATCGCCGGCCCGATGCGAATGCTAAATACGTACCTATAGCCGCCCTGGTGTGAATGCTAAATACGCACCTATAGCCGCCCCGGTGCGAATGCTAAATACGTACCTATCACCACCCTGGTGCGAATGCGAAATACATACCTTTCGCCGTTCTGGTGCACGTGCTATATACGTACCTATTGCCGCCCCGGTGCACGTGCTATATATGTACTGATCGCCGCCCCGGTGCGCATGCTATGTACGTACTTATTGCTGCCCATGTGTACATGCTATATACGTAGCTATCGCCACCCCTGAATTCTGAATACGTACCTATCGCCTGACATAATATAACCGGACACAATTTAGAGCAAGACCGGGTACATCCGGCAAGGGATTATGGGACAGGTGCGGATGTGATTGAGCAACCCTTGTTTCACTACACACTGTTAACGTAGGATTCCTATGTTGTTATTGGTGCAACCGGACAGAAGTTATTGGATGATCTGATACAACCGGACACAATTTAGGGCAAGACCGGATACATCCGGCAAGGGATTATGGGATGTTTATAGTGACTCGGCATTTTTATCGGATTAGTACATAAATACATTAGATTATTTCGAATTTACTACATAATAACGTTGAATTTTCGTGTAAAATACGAAAAAACTGCTACCTTTTGTCGGAAAGTGGTCCGGTTGACTGTCAGCGAGTGAATCGATTTTCGCGATTTTTAGATATTTTACATCCGGGATTTGTGCGGTCCTGTAGATGTCAACTTTTTGACATGTCGTCGGGTAGTTTTTGAGGAGATACTGGACATACAAACAAACAAACAAACATACAAACAGACAACTGCCCTTTATATAAGAGATAATTCTGGTGAGGTCTTGTTCATAGGAGTTAATCTAGTGAATCCTTACTGTGTTTACATAATAATGTTCAATAACAAATAGAGATGTATATTTAGTATCATTTTTAATTCATACAAAGGAGGCTCGACTGATTTACAGCTAGAGTCCGAACATGTATGCAACTGTGTAGTCAATAATGTCTGTATAAATCAAAATTTATATATATATATATATATATATATATATATATATATATATATATATGCAATGTTTGAGACAAATTCGACACTTTTTGGAGCAGTAATGCTTCACTTCTAGGTTATTTCTGCTCTGGAAGGATGGTTTGGTTCGAATTCTTGCTGTGTGGCTCGGCCCGGATCTCTAGCTTGAGAGGTATTGCTTGGAAGTGCAATCTAAGGTCAAAGCATAAGTTCAGACTTGGCTTTGAAAAAATCTTGCCTGAAAGGGTAGAGCTTGGGCATGCGTCATGTACGTCTTTCCTGTTACCCTTTAAGTACTGGCCATACTTGCTTTGCCAACAAGCTGTTTAATGCTCTTCCATCAGCTTCTCTCATCGCTTCTTTACATGAGAGGAAGACTGTGGGTTCACTGACATGTCTGTATTCAACGTCCGTGTGAGGGACGCTTGGGTATTCCTGACTTGGCAAGTCATTCACATGCTGAGAGACTAGTTTTCCTGAGTTGAATTTTAACAGAGGAATCTGTGTGGAGACCGGCGGTTGAGAGTGCCTTTCCTGACCTCATCCTCAGCTATTTAGTCTAGCGTAATCATAGGGTGAATCGCAGTTCTTCGCTGACGACCAAAGCATTCAGTAAGCTTCCTCGATCTAGTGACCTTTCATGGTTTAGAAAGTTAACTATATAGGGATTTAATGGAAGGTTCTGCTTCGGTTCTGCTTGGATAGTAGCTAGGAAGATTGGAGATCTGCTCTCAACAGTTAGATGCCAGGTTGGGAATATCTAACCAACTTTGAGTACTCTCCGAGCTGACAATTGGTCCAAAGCATGCTACCGCTCAATGGTATACTTTTAAGTTCAAGCAAAGCGGAAATGCCAGATTGTCCACGCTGCCACAGAGATGAGGAAGAAACGGCTGAGCACGCCTTCTTCAACTAATGAACGGCAGCTCTTCTGCTGGTATGTCAACGAGGTGACAGTTTGCAGCGATACCAAGCAGTTGGTACAGTTGGATGTAGCGTACGTGATTGACAATGTCGACCCTATCCCGAGCTAGGGAGAAACGAATGATGTTTCTCATAATTTTGGTCATAGCTACAATGGTGGTGTGATCGATATGTCTGAGGGGATTGTATGGGGTTGAATCTTTTTCTCATAAGGATCTGATTTTATTCTTCAAGCATCCGCTTATGGTTAAAATTAGATGTGATAGAAAAAGATTATATTTCCATAGAATTAAACAAAAGTTGGGTACAGGTTGCGAGCTTGTGCATACAAAAGGGGGTGAGGTATGAGTATGTGTTTCCTGTGGGAGCACATAGTTCTGGATCTCTTAGGACCCCAGCCCTGTTACTTCTGATTAGCTCAATCAGCGAATCCTGTTCCCTTTTATTTTTCGGTAATAGTGTTCTTCCAGGATGCTCACTTCCCACTTTTATTTTTCCCTTGGTCACCCCAAATTGTATTTATCTTGGAAGAATACCAGTCTATTCCGAAGTCCCACGTCTATTTCATTTCTTCCTAATTAAGTCTCACTCTAAAAACAATAGGCGGTCTACTCTAAGAGTTAGGACGGTCTTATTAATTTGTCTCTGATTTTATTTGGTTTCTTTGTGGTTTTATCTTTCTTTTGGGGTGTTTTTGGTTAACCATCGTTTTTACATGAACTTGTAAAGTTAAAATACATTTTGTAAATAAAATTAATTTGAAACCATTGCGGATATCTTAAGTAAGGTAGTCTATAGAGTAAATGTGGTATTTTGGTGATTGAAGTTAAAGTGATAGAAAATGATGAAAGAATGAAAGGGGCTTGGTCAAAATGGGTCTAGTTAATAGTAAAATAGACAGAGGATGATCACAGACCCCATCCTGCTCCCTATATTTTTCAGGGCTTTGTACCTGATTTGTAAATGGAATTTTTTATGCGAATAATTTTAAGTGTAGCATCTGTTTTGTCTCCGATCAGAGGAAGAAAAATCCTTCTCGACTGGGGCAACTTTATTTGTGTTTCATCCAGAATGCCCCTCTTGAGCAAGCTTTATATCCCATACATTAAAAATGGACCATGTATTAAACTTTGTCTCGTGGGGAAGCAAATAAATAGGGACAAGGTAAGAAAAAAAACCAATATAAGCTGTTTTAAACTTACTCATTGAATAGCAGTCAATGAATATTCCAGAAGTGCATCAAATGGAGGTGAGAGAGAAAGAGGGGGGGGGGGCTAGAGAGTGAGAGAGTGAGAGAGAGAGAGTGAGAGAGTGAGAGAGAGAGTGAGAGAGTGAGAGAGTGAGAGAGAGAGTGAGAGAGTGAGAGAGAGAGAGAGAGAGTGAGAGAGAGAGAGAGAGAGAGAGAGAGAGAGAGATCGTGGGTGTCCCACCTACAAGTTTCCGGTGCCTAACCTTAGAAATGCTACATACATACCCGACATGCACTCCCCACACATATCCAAACATTACAGGTTTATGACCCAACAGTAAAGTTATCTCTGGCGGCACCCTTACTTCCGAGGGTGGGTGAGGGTGGTAGGGGGAATATTTTAGATGAATGAAAAAGTCAAATTGACCTCATTTCTCGCTCTATTGAATTAAAACAGTTGTTGTTTTTTTGTTTTTGTGGCTTTTTTATTGTTGTTATCTGTTGATAACAATAAAAATAAATAAAAAATAAAAACTATAAAAAACTGAAGTGAAGCGGAACTGACAAATTAAACGGTACGTCCACCATCCTGATATCTCAAAGGCCAAATTCAGATGAGATTTTTCAATTATTATTATCTTAAATTCTGTCGCGACGGAAAATTGGAATAGAGGCCGCATCGAATTTTAGAGATTTTTGTTTTAATTGCAGATTATTGTTGATTGCCACGTAGTTATTTTCCTGTTCTAGAAAAAAAAAACTTTATTCCCATACACCATTTTTGCTTCTACTTTCATTAAAACTAGTTGGTACTATCTGTTTTGCAGACCAGGATTAGAGTGTAGTATCTGTTCTGTTCAGTTCTCAGGAGGACATCCTCACAGGTATTATCTCCTCTTTTGGTAGAGGGTGGTGGTTTATGGCCAGTAACCTGAAGAGTCCTCACCGGAGAATGCCAACGAGGCCGATCATGGTTAACTTTTCACCCATCTAGAGTACCCAATTGGGGGGGGGCACAATAAACTGACCTTGTGTCTGACTATGAGTTTGTTCGATGCAGGTAAATAAACTAGCATCATTGTAACCTCTATAATGGAAAAGAGTGGATGGAGTAAGTTCAGGGAACTTGCCATTACTAACCAGCATAGAGTTACCACTGTCGACCAAAGGAAAGAGTCTATCAGGTCTTGTACACAGTGTGATGATGTATGGAAGTGGAATCTGGCCAATGAGGGTTGAGGACATGCGTTGCATGGAGATAAGTGATATGAGAATGGTGACTTCAGAAGAAGATTAGACCTGGACAGTAGTGGGATAGGTGTGCAGAACAGGAGACTTTGATGGTTATGAACCATGTTCAAAGAATGGGTGAGAGTTCTTGGGTAAGTAGATGTAGAACAGTTGAAGTAGCATGTTCTGTTCACAGAGGAAACTCAAGGAAAACATGTGAGAAAGTGATAAGAATGGACTTGATAGAAATAGGTTAGTTTGAAAGTCAATTTCTAAAAGCCACCAAACACATGCCCGCATGTAAAACGGATGTACAACCGAATAGATGATGAGTCGATCACGGCTGTATTTTTTTTTTTATCTTTTAGAGTTCTCCCGTCACAGGGAAGCTGGATTAACTATGTTAAAGAGCAAACCTTGCGTCATATCCAATCTTTGTGGGGGGAAAAGAGTGCATACCCACACAGCGGGTTCGAACGCATTTCTTTGGTTCCAATGAAAATGTTTGTTTTGTTGTCGTTCGTTTTCGGTTGGCTGACTATTATGCTACACAAGAAAATCAATAAATAACTTTAAAAAATAGTTTTAATAATAATAATCCGCCAATCTAATAAAGACCAATGTGTATTTATTTAAATAAATATATGTACTTCCATCCTGTCACGTAAAAGTTAGTGAGTAAAACACGTGCCTTCTAGACCCCAAAAGAAGCCATTTCAAGTAAAGGGAAGCGAGAAAGCAAATAGCAAGTCAGACAATCACCTCACTCTCATCCCGCCGCATTCGGAAAAATCCTATACTCTATAATAAAATAAATTGTTTTTTTTCTTTGGGGGGGGGGGGGTCATCAGAAATGATAATTGATATATGAAAAATTAAATTACTGATGTAATTCTATGATTTTTTTATGGATATTCAAGTAATATATTTAGATAAATAGCAAGTGCGAACACTGGGAAAATATATTTTTTTTCGACAGTTTTGACGGAGGTTGTACACTAGTAATAATGATTAAAAAAAAAAAAAAAAAAAAGATGACAAATGATAACTAGAAAATAAAAACAAAAAAAAGGCAAATGTGAGATAATTTTTTAATTAAAAAAAAAATGACTAAATTATTTACAGAAAAACGAAAAAGTTTAACCCAAATCATTTTTATCGGAGTTTTTTTTTTTTTTTTTTTTTTAAATAAAAAAGAAAGAAAGATGTTTTCCTTTGGTCGAGGATTAGAAAGAGAAAAGTTTATTTCTACAGAAAAGTCGGCTGCTAACACCGGAAAGAAGAGAAGGGAGAGAAGAATAAAACTATGTCTTGAATAAAAGGTGCGGTACGAAAGCGGTGGGAGTTTGTGTTTGATGTGTGATGAGATTCAGAGTCTATTTTAAGGGGAGAAGAAGGAAAGAAAATAGTGAGAAGCTCTG
>OY744528.1:69056255-69091133 GCA_963556195.1 Sepiola atlantica | reverse complement strand
CTCAACTTTAATCTTATTAAAGGCGCTTATAACAATATTAATTTAAAATAAATAATATTACATTATTTTTACCTAGATACACTAGCGTTTCAAGCTTTCACTCTCATCAGTGTAGGGATGATAATCTTAGACGGTTGCACGGTTGAACCCCTACCGCAGAATCAACCTAGACTTCGCAAGCAAGCGCCATAACCATTAGGCCACAAGACATTACCACATTCAGAAGGGAATTTTAAGTTCTATTTATGTGAAGGGCGGCATATCTAGAAAGACTGACTAGAAATATATATATATATAATAATTTCACACCTAACAACAACAAAATCTCCCTCTCACCCATTTCACCCTTTCGACTACTTCTTTCACACTCTTACCCATCCCTCCCACTTTCAAATCACCTTCATTTCTTTAAATATTTTCTAAAACTTTCTAAAAAAGGCGCTTCTACAGTATAGGACCCAAGGGCTTCTGCAGTATAGGAACCAGGGGTGCTTCTACAATATAAGACCCGGATGCTTCTGCAGAATATGGACCATGGGTGCTTATGCAGTATAGGGACCAGGGCTGCTTCTACAGTATAGGGACAAGGGGTGCGTCTACAGTATAGGATCCAGAGGCTTCTGCAGTACAGGGACGGGGAGGGATGCTTCTGCAGTATAGCCACCGGAGCGCTTCTACAGTATAGGACCCAGCATCGGGGGTGCTTCTACAGTATAGGACCCAGCATCGGGGGTGCTTCTACAGTATAGGACCCAGCACCGGCTTCATCAATTTAGAACCCAGAGCTTCGGCGTTGTCCGGGAGAAAAGTGCTAAATGTCCTAGATAGAGCTACTGTAGTGTTTCTCTTCGGACTATTGTGCAGATGAAAGGAGGGGGGATCAGTAAGAGTGATTTTAGTAGTGCTCTGGAGGCCATCTTGATTTTCTAAATACTCGGCGTTGTCCGGAGAAAAGTGCTCAATATCCTATTTTGCTTGCGGAGAGGAGGAGGGAGAACCCCGGCAACGCCGGGTACCCCTGCTAGTATATAAATTAAATAACAATTTGCTACACTCCAAAGACCAAGATTTTATTCATCTTACCAATCATTTTTTCATATTTTTATGGTAATCCCAGATCTTTCTTCCATATTCTCATCAGAAAACCAGAAAGTTCTCAATCAGAAAAAAATAGATGAATTCGATGTGAGTTGTTTTTTTTTTTATTTATTCTTATTTGTTTCATCGCTATGTATTTTTTTCTGATCGAGAACTTTCTGGTTTTCTGATGAGTCCATGGAACAAAGATCTGGGATTGACATACAAATATCGGTTGTTCTTCTGTTGAACGAAACGGATCCGTAATTGTACCAGGTTTTTTGTTTTGAAAAAATGATTGGTAAGATGAAGAAAATCTTGGTATTTGGAATATAGCAAATTTGGGGGTGTGTGTATATATATATATATATATATATATATATATATATATAATGGAAGTCGCTCCAGACAGTGCTAAGTCCACTTGAGGTGAGGAGCTAAAAAGAACGAAAGATGATCAATGCAAAGACAGGAAATGCCTATTGACATTTGTCTCAAAAGACTAAGGCTATAGATAGAAAGAAAAACAGTCAGCAAGAAGAGCTTGTAGTTCTTAGACAGAAGCTAATGGAATATATATATATATATATATAAATCCACATATACATATATACAGGGCATTAAAGAAAAAACGCGCTCCTTTTTGCTGTAGCACTGGAGTGGAGGGCTCATTTTTCATCCAGCAGTGGAGAGGCAAGTAAATAGGGACTTATTTGAAAATAATTTTGGAAATGTGTTGAAATTTCAACGGGTTATTTTAAAGTGCAGAAAGAGTGGGGAAAGGAGCGATAGTTGCCCTCAAACTTGTGGAGCGAGTAAAGCTGTGTGTGTATATATATATACATACACATTATATATATGTGTGTGTGTGTGTCTGTATTTTTAAGGATTTAAATTATTTTGAAATCATATTCAAAATAAACAGTATAAACAAAGATATTAAAGTTGTTTACAGCTGTTTCAAGACAATGTTTATTTTCAGTCATAACATAAATTTGTCCAAACAGCGTTTCTCATGGAGTATAATTCTTATGTACCCAGGAGAAAAACAACATTCTGAAAAAAAAAAGTTTATTCTCCACCAAAACAAAAATCACAAGAATAGATCCATTGTCAAATACCTCGGTAAGATGTTTCTACATCAAAAAGCACATTTTGTAATCCAGGAAAGAGACAAAATATCCGAGCGATTTGTAAGTCATAGCATATATTCTTCCAATTTAATCAAATTCTAAAAAAATTTTAATCTAAAAATTAAAAGTTTTCAACCCAAAACTTCAGCCGTGAAAATTCATTTTCACTATAATGGTAGTTTTTAATTATTTTAAAGAATTTTAGGGTCTGACCTCCTGTATTTATTAAAGGGGTGCAAGGGTGTGTCAGGATATGGACCAGCCGGAGATTGGTATTCCGGTTAGTGTGAAATACTTATTAAGACGCCATCTGTAAGGCAACATCAACAAGAAGATAACCCTTTAGAAGTTCTCGTTAATCGTGATTATCAGCGTTAGAATAAATACCCGCCCTAACTGGCGTGATCCACCTAAAAAAGAAATATCCATGTACCCTGATTCCGTCTTTATGTGTGACTAGCAGGGTACCGGGAGAGGGCATGGATACCAAAATAGAAGAGTAAAGAAAAGTAACATCTATACCACTCCTTCTCCTCTCCAGTCAAGAAGGATGTCCCCCCCCCCCCTCCGACTTGGGAAAGAACAGGTGATACACCTTGGTGGTACGGCCAAGAAAATGTATTTTAATTAGAGTTTCAGACCAAAAGTCGTTAAAAAATAACTTTTTAATCAACTAATTTTATTCCTAGTGAGCCCCAAAAGAATGAATATTTAAAAAAACAAAAAAAAAACGTCCCCATATTCTGTCCGAGGCAATGCTGCAGAAAAAGAATATATCACCTTTGTGTGTGTGTCTTGTGTAGTTTTTACTTTTAGTTCGAGACACATAGACAACTGCCCTTGATATAATAGATGACTCTAATGTTGGAGAAAGAAGGAAGAAAATAAATAATAAATAAAAAATTGGATTCTGCTTTTGTGCCGCCTCGGCGTAAATACACCAAACAAACCAGACAATCAGCTAAATTAAATGTGGAGGTCCCCAGATGCCGGAGGATTTTCTACTCTTAATAGCTTCTTTCCTCGAACCGCTAGCCTTTAGAATTCCCCCACTGCTCCCTGTTTCCCTGACTGTACAGACATGCAGAAATTTAAATGTAATGTAAACAAACATCTTGTTGCTCAACTCCTCACTTAGGATGCCCCCTCAATCCACAGTAGACCCTTATGTTTCAGTGGCAATGTGCATTGTTTGGGGTGAATGAACGTAAAAAATAAAAATAAAAAGCTTGAAAAGTACTGACGCCCCCTTTCTTATACAATGAACCATCCCGAGTAGCACATCTACGACGACGATGCTAGCCTCGTGGAGTACGACTGTAGTGCGAGTACAGCCGGGCCATTTCCCATATACATTACAAGCCATTTACCCAACTTGTAACTACTTATTGCATTATTCACTTACAGCAATAAACCCTGTTTATATGTGTATGTTGACCATCCACGTTATTATTGAATATCTTCGGATAACATTACAAAACAAAGACAGATGAAGATGTATCAACCCTAACTGCAATTCATTTCTATATTAATAAAATTATTAGGTCACTTCTCATGTGTGTACGTTTCTTGACTCTACCCGCCTTATACATTATTTTTTATTGATTACTAATCGAATATATTTATTAAAAATAAAAATGAAATTGAATAAAATAACAAGAATTAAAAAGTTCTATTCAAAAAATAATTTAATTACAAAATTAAATCCATCCGAAAGCATTTCTGTTTCTTTGTATACAAGTCAGTCATTTTATCGTTTATTAATAGTTGGAGAAAAAAAAGTTAATTATTTCGTGACCCTTTGAAATTTGAAAGGACTTGAGAAACATTTAAACTGTCGAATATAAAAACATTTCTGGCTTTAAAATGTTTATGTATTAAAAGATTGAAAGTTTCTGAAGCTATTTTTACATGGAATAAGTTTACAAATAGAGATTAAAACAACGTTAACTTAATAAAATTAGTTATAGCTTTATAATAATTTGGTTCAATTAATAATATCATGATCAAATGATGCCGTAATAATTAAATTTAACTTCTAAAATCCTATTTAAAAAGAAAACAATTTGGCACAAAAAAAACATCAAATAACAAACGGCATAGTTAACAAAAGAGGTAAACAAAAATATAAATAAAAAGATATTCGGGCAATGCTGTGTAGGTACAGTTAGTTTAACAATATTTTGTCATCTAGTCAGAGAAGAAGATAGTGTTATTGTATATATTTTCAATAGCTTTTCTTTCCAAGGATTTCGCCCCAAGATATCTCGTATTTGGAGAAATTGTTTTTTTTGTTTTTGGGGGGGGGGGGGGGGCATGAGATATCTCTTGTAGATAGACGGACTGTTTATATGATAGATTGTGATTTTTCTAGCTTGCAGCATTCCTTCTACATACGAACTACCATAAGCATTTTATAGTTCTGGTAGTGAAGGGTGACAGACCTATTTTTCTTTTGTCAGCTTCCATTTAGTTTTCACTTTAACAAAGATCAACCATAGTTGGGGATTACCCGAAGAATCTCTTTTCATTGGCTACTACACCAAGATGTAGAGAAGGTACCACTCCTTAGCCTGGATTGCTCCACTAACCCTTGATCCTCTGAGTGTTTAGCAAGGAGACATCACGTACTATTTCTTGAGTCTTTGGTATGACTCGACCGAAAATTGAACCCTGGTCTCTCAGCCGATTAGCAAACACTAACCATTATGCCAAATAAGCCGGTCTAACAAAGAATCCGATTCATAATGAAGCTTTTTTTTTTTCAGAAATAATTCACCTTGGATAGGGTTAGGGTCTATCACTTCCAAAAGAAAAAACTAAGACGTCGGAATTAATTCTCGGAGAACTGAAAAATATACGTTTACAGAATATTTCATAGAGTTGTGTCGAGTAGTTTTCTGTGATGCGGTGTCAGAGGGGCAGACTTTGCTGATGAACATCATCATGACAACTAAGCTCCAGTCTCTGGTTCTGCCTTGTAAGACATTCACAGCAAGAACTCGTCTTCTACCACAACGGCAAAAGACTTTCCCTTTTCTCACCACGTGCCTAGCATCAGGCGTAATATCCATGGACAGAACTTCTTTGCAAGGGTTAGAACACATTACCGCGGGACTGCTTGCCTGCTGATTACAACTTAGTTGTCTTCAAATCGAATGTCAAAAAATTCTTGTCATGGATAGACCCATTAGCAATCAAACTTAGTTCATACCATTGATCAATGTGTTCCTCATCTTTCGGTTGACACTAATGTCACCTTGTTAACACTTATCCTCGAGTGGCTCATGACCTTGATAACAGTAATAAAATACCCCCCCCCCTCAGACACACACTACCAGCCTCATCAACCATATCTTTGACGATTTAGCCTTGGAAAGAGATTACTGAAACCTATTGCTCACTTTTATTAACAGAAGAATGTCTCTCCTCACACAATCATCTATACACCAAATACAAAACATTCAATTATCGATCCGAGGGAAACGATAGAAAATTATAAAAATACGAATACGAGGAAAACAACATAAGCATATTGGTAAATCATTTTCATTTCTCTATTCTTTAATGTTGTTGAATTAATAATCCCTTTCGAGGCTAGAGAGCACAGATGGAATACACCGAAATGCCTCCTGTAATTCAGCCGTGGAAAATGGAAGCATTAAGAAAAAGGAGAAGGAAAAAATCCCTGCTGGATTTCCATGAAGCTTTAGGAGGAAAGGCGGCGGGGGGGGGGGGGAGATAATTGTCTTGAATCATAAATCAAAATATTTATTATATTTTATATGAGACTAGCAGAGCTACCCAACGTATTTCTATTAAAACTTCTATCCGTCTATCTTTCTCCCTCCTTCTTCCCTCTTTCTCTTTCTGGACATACACACAGACAACTCTCCGTTATATAGATTCCTCGAGGAATTGATTGACATAAGATAATAACCTTTTTGATTAAAAAATCAGAGTTGTTTCCCTTTAGTTAGTACATGAAAATAGCTGAAAAACAGAAATCTGACGAAATCTGTGCCAGTTTAGGGTCAAATAATGAATAATTTTGTCTAAATTTTAGCTATTATTCACCCGGTGCTACTTTCATCAAGAAAATACCAACAATGTCGGCGTTTGTTTTGTCGTTTTTTTAGTTTTAGCCGGACATACATACATGCATACACAGACAACTGCCCTTTATATGATAGAAGAAGAATAAGATGGAGTGAGGCATTCATACTAACGTGTTTATATGCACATACACAAAAACAAATATAAATAAGTTATTTAGCTTACATTGACAATACTAGCGTTTCAACCTATTTGTTTCCTCAGAGTCAAATCTTCAATAGGTTGAAATGTCGGCATTGTCAATATAAGCTAAATAACACATTTGTTCTGCTAATAACAATTTTAGTACTGAGATATAAATTTGAATTGGTATTATTTGGATTATTTGGACTACCGTTATCATCTGGAGTGTTATTTTCACAACGTTTCGGCCGATGTAACTTCCGACCTTCTTTCGGTGTATCTTTTCGAACTCGGAAATCTTTCTGTCGAACTCGCAAATCTGTACGGAATTTCGAACGGAACCCTTTATTTAATCCACGGGGGTAGCATACTCTCGTTCTGTCAGCCATGACCTGGTTGAAGTCTTAAGTAATTTGCAATTGTATTCTTAGTATCGCCTACACTTAGGATTGAACCTTCGACCGCCAAAAGTCTGTCACTTAGAACTGAATTTTTACTTAGTACTTTATCTGTTACGCTACGGATCCTTGAATTTGAATTGATTATATATATATATATATATATATATATATATATATTACCTACCCAGCGTTACCTGGGATTAATCACTGTCAGAGAGAGAAGAGATGTAAAAAAATGTCCAATAATGACTCAAATAATGTAAAGAACATAAGTAATTTTCAAGATTCATCTCCCTTAAATTATTTGAGTCATAATTTAAAATGGTCGTCATCATAAGCTTCCTAACCAGCATTTATTTTTCTTTTCAAACAGACTGAACAGAAAGAGATTTTAGTATTGTCAAGAACATGCTGGAAGGAAGAAACATTTAGTTTCAAGGTTTCGGTCGCTTTCTTGGCCTTTTGGCTAAGATCAAAATGTAGTATCTTTTCCGATGGATACTGCACCCCATACTGGTATTGTCTTGGCTTTCGGGTCTTGATTTACGCCGGTCAATGGGTCTGTCCTGTGCAGTTCTGGGAAGCTTTGCCTCCCCTCTTTGGAGAGGAGTAAGTTTATTGCTTACTGCCTGAGGCGCCCTGCTCAGGCAATCTTTTTAAGAAACTCCGTACTCTTCCTTTAGAGTGCAAATTCCCACTTTCCGACCTTGTGTCACATTCTAATTTGTGGGGCGTAGATAAATAGGAGTTTCAAGGCAGAATACAATATCGATGTCTCAGAATATCGATGGCCATAATCAGATGCAATGCTATGTAGGTTTAAATTCTAAAATCCTACTACATTATATATTAGATTATACTAAAACAGAGTTAATCAACGTTTGTCTCTCTACCGCTTTTTTACTATATATTTTTATTACAAAAATACATATTCCTTCATTTTGAGATTGAGTTATGTTTGAAACAAATTTAATTTTAATTGTTCTAATTAGCCGTAATTTGTAATTAACACAGGAAGTGACCTCTTATTAAATTTCTATTACACTATGTTTTTGACCTCCTCCGTTCTTATTTCATATGGTGTTCATCACCCTTGCTTTAGTCTCTCCCTCTGTTTATTAACAGTCCTCCTCCTTCTGTATTGACAAAAAGAGACAATCGAAAGGATAAAAAAATAAGAGGGGTCGACGATAAAGGTGTTGATTACTGCAACTATAAAACTCAAGATTGGAATCGTCCATTATAAACAAAAGGACATATCACCACAAATAGTAATACTATTTACCCTGTAGCTGGAGAGGGAAAGAGAGCATAATGAGACTACTTTGGGATTTAGTTTTTTTTTTTTTTTTTCAATTTAAACTGCCTTTGCAAACTCACCTTTTTCTGATTCAAACAGTCTAATATATATATATATATATATATATATATATATATATATATATATATAGTAAGCTATACAGAGACGTTCGCGTTTCATCCCCATAGGGAATTGTCAGACTAAAATGCCTGAGTATATATATATATATATATATATATATATAGTCACCCACATACAGACTGTTTCAGTGTATCACAGCTCTTCAGTGCGGCTAGACCAGTTAGTGCCTCAAGCCGGGATTGAAACTCAACCGTCGAGCTGATAGTCGGCGCTCCTACCCCTGCGCTATCATATGACGCTGACTGAATGTAAGTAATATCTCAATGTAAACATTGTCAAGTGCCGGGAGCTCGAATTAGTTTTACCTAATGAGCTATGCCTTAAAGCTAATGGCAGTTGGCGATATCCTTACAAATAAGCTCTACCCGGGGAGGGAGCTTCATATAGTCATCCACATACAGACTGTTTCGCTGTATCACAGCTCTTCAGTGCGGCTAGACCAGTTAATGCCTCAAGCCGGGATTGAAACTCAACTGTCGAGCTGACAGTCGGCGCTCCTATAGTAATCCAGGTAAAGTAAACATCCACAGGATAAAAATCCAAAGAATTTCAACTGGGCTTATATAATAGTGCTCAATAATAAATAGAGCTATGTATATAATTATTTTTATTAATACCGACAAAGCCACTACATTGGTGTGTCGATGTGATCGATCATTAGTTATTAGAAACTAAGATCTGATCAGGCGCAAAAGTCTGATCTTTTACTTAGATGCTCAGCTTTTTTTTGCAATATGAACATCTTAGTGAAAGATCAGATTTTTCCGGCTGATGAAATCTTAGTTTCTAATAACTAATGATCGATAACATCGACATGCCAGTGTAGCGGCTTGTTGTACATGTCTGTATAAATAAAAATAATTTATATATATATATATATATATATATATATATATGCTCCTCTTATGAGTAGAGCACTCTCGTGGAGGAAATAATGATTTCCACTTAGAATAAAAGCAATACTCTTCCATAAAAAGAATAGAATACTTTTGATTATCAGTACTGTAAAAAATGTAACAAATGAATAATTTCATTTAATACGATATAATTCCTTCAACTTCTATAACAGATTCGATAACTCAGTCGGTAGAGTGCCGGATGTCAATCACTGTTGTTTCAAATCTCGCTACGTCTAGCCATATTGATGAGTCGTAGACCAACGAAACAACTGCCTGTGGATGATTATGTACATGTGTGTGTATAATATACATTATGTGTTGGCACGTGTAATCTGAATCGGGGGAGGAGGGGGGGGGGTATCTGGAAAATTTTAGCCTTATTTCCTTGATTCAAAAAACGATTCTTTTAAATTTTTTCTTGACAATAAAAAATGAAACAATGTATCTATTTATGAGAAGATTGTTTATTTACAATATAAGACTAAGGGCCACAGAAAGCAGGTTAGCAATCCCATTCCCAGATTTAGCATTGACCTAGTCTAATTTATTATTATTTTTATTAGTAAATTATGGTAAACAAAGTAAATATTTTAGAGTTCACTAATACCCATTCCCTTATCAAACCTTTTGAAATGTTCACATTTTTTTTCACCCCTATTTGCTTAAGTTCACAGTCGAGTATTAAAACGCTCAGGACAGCAAGTTTTTATTTTATCTTGCTGGTGTCGTCGCCCTAACTCTGTCCGTTGTCTGGTCTCCACATAAATATCCTCTGAAATAATTTAATGTTTTATTGTATTTTTTCGGTTTGAAATTCTTTAAACCTAATGCTTATTTCACTTTGAAATTAATTAAATCAATTTTCAATTTATGGAGAATTTGAAAACGTATGACTGCTAAACTATCTCTAAAATAGATATTTTCACTGAATTTAGGTAAAAATGACACCGGTAATAATGGCACAAGTGCATAAATAGTAAAAAAAAAAATGACACCGGTTATAATGGCACAAGTGCATAAATAGTAAAAAAAAAAATGACACCGGTAATAATGGCACAAGTGCATAAATAGTAAAAAAAAAAAATGACACCGGTAATAATGGCACAAGTGCATAAATAGTAAAAAAAAATGACACCGGTAATAATGGCACAAGTGCATAAATAGTAAAAAAAAAATGACACCGGTAATAATGGCACAAGTGCATTAATAGTAAAAAAAAAATGACACCGGTAATAATGGCACAAGTGCATTAATAGTAAAAAAAAAATGACACCGGTAATAATGGCACAAGTGCATAAATAGTAAAAAAAAAATGACACCGGTAATAATGGCACAAGTGCATAAATAGTAAAAAAAAATGACAAAAATGAACAGTATAGATGGAAATCTTACAATGAGTTTATCAAAATTTTGGATACAATACATAAAGGGGAAGTTTGTCAATACAAATTAAATAAGAAATTATATCTACATCAACCTCCCTACTTTTTTTTAGGCGATTACGTGTGAACACACTTACAAACTATTATTTTAGAATTTAGAATGGGGGGTTAGTTGTTCATATAAATTTAACGTAAAATTATTCCCCATTTCCGGGCCATTCTAACTTTTCAGGGCAGTTAATTAATTTTTTTACCACTAACCCTAAGTCAAACCTGCAAAGTCGTAAAACCACACGTAATCGCTTTATTTTTCATATTACCAACCGGACTTAGGGTTAGTAGTAGGGAGGAGGCGTGTTTTTATGACTTTTAACAATGATATATTTTATACTAAAGTTTGATCAGAAACATTAACACGGTCAAGATTTAAAACAAACAAAATTAGTTACATGTCCTTAAAACGCTGCCTGGTCCGAAATGGGTGATCATTTTATGTTGAATTTATATGCCAAACTGATTTTTTCTTCTTTTATTTATTTTGACCACTAAGTTTTTCAGGCTGTTTACATGTAATCACCTAAAAAAAATATGGAGAATCGTATTTTTCTTTGTGGGTGAATTTACATAGGGTGCAGAGTTCTAATAATATCTTATTTTCTTTCACAACAAAAAGTTTTAATTGCGAATTTGCGGGGAAAAAAAACAAAACAAAAAAAAAAAACAAGCACCGATGATTTTATAAGAATGCAGTATTTATAAAGTACCGGAAAAATGTTTAAAAATGAAATAAAAACATTTTTGTCAAGAAAAAAAAATTACCGATAAACATTTATTGATAATTATAAAAAAAAATTTAAATATAAAACGATTTAAAAAATTTTTTTTTTAAGTAATTTATTTTTAATTATTTTGGTGGGCTTTTGTCCGGTCTACCCCCTAAAAAAATGAGATTCTACTTTATTTTGTAAAAAAAACAAACAATTATTTAAGAATTTAGAGTGTGGGATTAGTTTCACACATAAATTTAACGTAAAATTTGGTTCTTATTTCAGAGACATTCTAGCGTTTTAGAGCAGTTAACCAAAAATGTTTATTTTTCTCTATGAGATAAATTCTGTGCGTTTATTTTTTTTTGGTGGGGGTAGTCTACTTTTTTAAATGATTACACATGGTTTTATGACCTTGCCAGTCGGACTTAGTGTTAGTAGTAAAGAAATTTAGTGAACATCCCTAAAACGGTAGAATAGCCCGAAAATGATCATTTTACATTAAATTTATATATGAAACTGATCTCCCACTCTAAATTCTAAAATAATTGCATTTCTTTTCTTTCCTACAAGGTTTATAAACATGTTTACACATACACACGTAATCACTTAAAAAACTAGAATCCCCCCAAATGAGATTCTAGCTTAGGGTGTTAATTTACAAATTTGTCACTATTATGATTATTATCATTATTTCTATCTTGTTTTTCTTTTTACAGTAAAACAAATCAATCTATTACATATCTGTTATATTGACAGTAACAATAACCGACCAAATCTTTATAATTAGGATAAAAATATGAATATTCTTTGATAGAGGGAAGGCACATAATAGTTAACAAAGCACTGAATGCTAAGAATGGTTTTCTAAATAGTAACATTATTTAGAAACTCATTCTTAAGATGCGGGGGGGGGGCTTTAACTATTCTGTTCCTACACTGTCGTCTTTATTAATTCAAATAGCAGTTTGTCAACTAACGACGAACTAATGCAAATCGGCTTTGTTTTAAAAGAGAGGTAAACCTTTAGTTGTCTCACAATTTTCGATTAATTACAAGGAAAACAGTTGAGAAAAAATATTTAGAAAGATCTACTCGTGTAATATACGTAATATACGTATACAGTAATTTGGAAATTTAAAAAAAATAACAAATCTCTTATTAAATATTTAGAAATTTAAAAAGAAATCTGAATCGGTAATTGTATCGGAATCGTAAACACTTTTGGAATTGTCCATCACTAATATATATATATATATATATATATATATATATTCAAAGGAAGCTTTTAATCTTAATATATTCCAAAATTCAAAATGATCGATTCATAAAAAAAAATTTTAAATAAAAAATAATGTGTATGTTACTCACCATGTTTCCTAGAATATTTATTCTAAAATTCATAATGATCAGTTCATAAGTTTAGGAGATTACCTTGTAAATAGATATAGATACATATATACACATACCTAACTTTATATATAGAGAGATATACATACACACACACACACATGTACCAACACATATCTATACACACATTCAAGTATTTCTCTATGTGTTACAAACTCAGTACATATCTACATAAACACACTTATATCTACAGATATAGATACCTGTATGGAATAGAAGTGACCTTGTATTGGATTTAAATTTAATTTTCTCAAATCTATCATTTCAAGAAGACTTAAATGATTAAAAAAGAAAGAAAATGGTCATCGGATGAGTCTTAACAAATATAAAGCCATTTATACTTTTTTGTATATTTGCTGGCTAAAAGAAATACAATTATTTCTCTTCTAAAAATAAACATTCTTAAAATTATTCATTAATTTCAGTCACTTGGACTCCTCCTCATTCGTCCTCAGAAGACAATGGACAGCCTCTGCTTGCTGGTTTCGTTTATTTTACGGCATATAAACCATCTATGGGTTATTTAATGCCGAATAAAGTTGTCAAATAGAATACTATAGGTAGGATAATTATTTTATATTTTTAGAAAACATTACTCTCAGAAGGCCCTCTGCTTGCACTGTGAGGAGTTTATACTGAAGCAATGGTTGCACAATAACCAACCGCACTTCTCCTGAGCTAGTATTGTTTAAGTCTAAAAGCATGGAGAAATCCAAAATGACTGGATGCAACAATGTGATAAAGACTGATGCTATTTCAGAGGGTTTTTTTCTTCTCCTAAACAAGTTGCACTGCCAAGGCTTGAAAGTCTAGTCTACTGTATTATTTAAACCATGGCTCATATTACCAATATCTCTCTCTCTCTCACACACATATATATATATATATATATATATATATATATATATATATGTGTGTATATATATGTGTATGTGTGTGAGTGTGTATCATTATTTCTCTAAATGTTCAGAGACATTAAAAACTATTAGATTGTGTCAATCAATATCTAGTGAGAGAAAGCAAGAGAAATGCATAGATAGCTAACTGAGAGATGGGTTACTTGTTCAGTTAATTACAAGTTACAGCTAATTAGAAGAATTAAAATGGAATTTTTTTTCAAACATAACTCAATCCTAAAACTAAGGAATATTTTGACATGTTTTTTCCCCCCTATACACTTGTATAGGGGAAAAAAACTTTAGGAAAAAAACGTTGAATCACTCAGCTTTAGTATAACAGATAGATGCTTATCTATATGATAATACGCTGAGGCAATTTCATGTTCGTACATACGTTATCACCTTCCACCTTTTTTTTAAATATGGGATCACCAAAGATGCAATGCAAAAAAATAGTAATTTTTTAAATTTCATCTGATGTAGCTGTTGTGTAACACGAAACTAAAATAAACTTTCGTGGCCTTCGGGCAGGATGGTACAATAATACTATGCAGTTAGATTTCACGCCGGACGTCCATAGAATGAAAATATGTCACAAACTCCTACAAGGGTTTTGGAGATAGCAGATCTATTCTGAAACTACATTAACCTGAGTACTTAGATAAGTATGCTACAATGGGGGTCTGCGTATGTGCTGGGTGTCTATAGAATGGAAATATTTTTAAGCACGGCAGCAATAGACAACAGATTAAGCATAAAACTCCGGAATATCCACGGGTCCCGTTATTATAAATAAATGCTTGTAAAGTTTGTTTTATACTGGCAAAAATGATGAGAAACAATTCCATCAATAACTTGAGTAAAAAGTAATCAGATACTCACAGGATGGACCACATAAAAGTTGCCAACATCCACAGTGAAAGTAGTACTATAGAACTGACAGGATTCAAACTTGACATGCCTATGTCATCGGACCATGTTGATAGCCACTTCATTATCGCCACCTCCCATAGCCAGAGTTATAATAGTAACCAGCAGGAAGATCCGACGTTGATCAGGATTTTTTTTATCTCCCTCCTACAGCGGTAAAATGTGACACAAGGTCGGAAAGTGGGATTGAAAAGCCAGCGTCCTAGAGGAAGAGCACTCTGGCCTACAAAAAATGCCTGAGCAGCCCTGTCAGCATTCCCAGATAACGGCACCTCAGGCGATTAGCAATAAACTAACCCCTTCTTAAAGGGTAAGAAGGGGGGGGGGGTTCCTAGGACTGCACAGGACAATCCCTGAGACCGGCGGAATCAAGACCCGAAGGACAAGACGGTACCGGTCAAGGAGTGTAGCATCCATTGGAACACATACATTTTGAATTATTTATTTGCAGAAAATATAAAAGATTTACATTCAAAACAAATTAGGCACAAGGCCATCAAAAGTGTGGGGCAATGGGTGGTGTTGGTCATCCTTGGTCTAAAGTAGCCAAAAGGCCAAGCTCGGGATTTTATGAGGATCTTTAGTATGTATTTTTTCATTATGCTCATAACATCATGCTACGTTTTTGTTTTTTGCTTATTTATTTTATTTAAAAAACATTTTTTTTTTTTTACTGCACCTCATTTTGCCCCCTAATATAGTCGGAAGAAACTGAAATTTTGGAAAACTCTGAATTAATGTCATATATATATATAGTTTTAATTTCATTAAACTCAGATATACATTTGAAATTTTAAGAGTTTTTTTGCCCGATAGCTCCCTTAGAAGGGGTACATAGAGATTAGAAACGTTGAGGAGCACATAGAGATTCAGGACCACTTTTATTGTTTTGCCCAGAGAATTTTATACATACGATTTAAATTACATCAAAATAGGATATATTTGAAGTTTTAAGACGGGTTTTGCCCCCATAGCTCCCTTGGGGGAGGGGGTCACTTAAAGATTCGGGACCATTTCCATTGTCTTCCTTGGAAATTTTATATATAAATAGACTCAGTTTTAATGTAGATTCTCTAACCGTTCTTTTTATAGTAAACACAGACATTGACATATATATATATATATATATATAAGATTACTAAAACACTGTTTTGTTGGTATTTTCATGTTATTGGACTAGTAAAAGTAGTGCAAGAAAAATGGTAAATTCTGAGAGAGATAAAAAATAATAAAGGAGTGGAAACAATAAAGAAAGAAAATTCTAAATGGGTGTCACTTGAGAATTTGGGGTGCAAAAGAATTTGTAGTAAAATTAAACGAGAGGAAAAGCTAGATGTTAGATAAAAAGTCAGATGACACCCGATCAGGAGAGGAAGAAAACAGATACACACACATTTATATAATATATATATAAATATATATATTAATTTTATACGTATATAAAAGTAATCCATGGACACATGTTTCTGGCTCACAGCCGTCATCAGCATGGCTAACTTAGACAAGAATCGAACCTTCGATATTGATGTCTATAGTCCAGCGCCTTTACCACTGGACCAAGACGCTTGTCTAGAGATATGTACGATTTTTATCACCTAAATATGTAACATATTTTGATGTAATTATTTTTATTGGTGATTGCAGCGTTCGTTGTTTTTTTTCTTACTATTATTTCGGTTGTCTCACTTCCTAAGTGATTAAGATGCAGAAAATTGCATTATTAGTCGCCCTTAAATATTTAATGTATTTTTATGTAAATAATAGACATCAATATCGAAGATTCGATCCTTGTCTAAGTTAGCCATGCTGATGACGGCTGTGAGCCAGAAACACGTGTCCATGGATTACTTTTATGTACGTATAAAATTAATAAAAATATATATATTAACGAAAAATACGTCCTAATAATGCAATTTTCTGCATATTAATCACTTAGGAAGTGAGACAATTGAAATAATAGTAAGCAAATAAAATAAAACAACGAACGCTGCAATCACTAACAAAAATAATTACATAAAAATACATATATATATATATATATATATCAAATATGAAACTATAAGTAAACTTTTAGTAGATAGAACCTATAGTGAAATGGTTTAAGCTCAATATACGAGATAGAGCAATTATAAAAGATAGATGAAAGAAGAGTGATAAACATGTACGAATGTCCAGATTTATTTCAAACTTCGATTATTCAATGCAAGGTATATTCTGTAATAAAATTATGTTTATTATTCTTTTCTTAAGCCAAGGCTTTTCAAAGATTGAAATCTTATCATCAGAGGAATTATGCAGATAGATAAGTTGGCAGTGGAAAAGCCAAAATTCAACATTTAAAGAAATATTATTAGGAATGGAGAGTTGAAAAAAAGTTTGTGTAAAAAAGATATGGGGTTTGTCCAGTTGGTAATTGTTCATTGATAAGGTGTCCAATGAAAGGAGATTTAGATGGAGAAGAAAAGTGCGCTCCACCTACGATTTGAACTCAACATCTCACTATTGGAGTTACTTCATTTTTGAACGCTTTTCCATGCTGCCTTCACGGAATACCTTTTTTCTCCATCTAAATCTCCTTTCATTGGACACCTTATCACAGACAATTACCAACTGGACAAACCCCATATCTTTTTTACACAAACTTTTTTTCAACTCTCCATTCCTAATAATATTTTTCAAATGTTGAAGTTTGGCTTTGCCAACTTATCTATCTGCATAATTCCTCTGATGATAAGATTTCGATCTTTGAAAAGCCTTGGCTTAAGAAAAGAATAATAAACATAATTTTATTACATAATATACCTTGCATTGAACGATCGAAGTATGAAATAAATCTGGACATTCGTACATGTTTATCACTCTTCTTTCATCTATCTTTATATATATATATATATATCAAAATTTGATGTAGAGCAATATTTTTTCTCTTGATTTTTTTTATCTAATTTATTCTAAACATTTTTCGAGGGCGGCTGCAAGTTTGGATGGGCACACCCACTAAATGGTAACGTTTACAAAAAAATAAAAATAATAATGCGCCCACGTTATCCACTGTGTTTCCGAGAATATATATTCCAAAATTCATAGTGATCGGTTCATAAAAATAATAAATTAAAAAAACAAACTTTATATATATTCACCCCTTAAATGTTAAAATTTACAAAAAAAAAATAATGTGTCCATGTTACTCACCGTATTTTTTAGAATATATATTCCAAAATTCATAATGATCTGTTAATTAGTCTAGGAGATTACTCACATACGTATATATAATAAATACGCATAGCTAACTTTATAAGTATAGAGATATATAAGATAACGGTTTACAAGAAATGAAAGAAGAAAAAAAACCCCAAAAACCCAGAAAACTAGCGTGGTACAAAGGACGATGCAGAACGTTATTTGGATCCATTAGGTTTCTCCGACTAGATAATTACTTATCTCTATATTAATAAAATGTTGTGACCACTTCTCGTGTGTCTGTGGGTGTGTGTTTCTCACTTCTACGTGACTTACACATTATTTTTTTTACTCTTAATCGAATATTATTGAAATCAAAAATGAAATAGAATAAAATAAAACGAATTTTAAAAAAAATAGTATTAAAAAATATTTAATTACAAAATTAAACGAAAATGCATTTCGGTTCCTTCGTAAACAAGTCATTAGAGAATTTTTTTTAATAGTTGGGGGGAAAAAGAATGAATTAGTTTGTGACCCTTCGAAATTTGAAAAGAATTTTGGAACATTTGAACATATTCTTCATAAATCCTCATTTAATTAAAAGAATTCAAAGTTTTGTAAGCTATTTACATCCAATAATTTTATAAATAGACAATAAAACTAATTTTGCTATGACCATGTTTAAGGTTATATAACAATTTAGTTCAATTATAACGTAATAATTCAATTTAACTTTCAACATCTTATTAAAACAATAAAAAAAAAATACCAAGAAAAATACATAGTTAAAAAAAAAAAAAAACGAAACAAAAATGAAAGTAAAAAAGACTCCCGGGCAACGCTAGGTATGTACAACTAGTTTCTATTAATTTGCCTCCCCACAATGGCAAGGTAAGAAACATGGTTGGTTTTTAACGTGAGGAAAATCCAGCTCCCTTAAAAGAGGCACTCTGGATTCAGAAAAAAATAAAAATCGCCTCAGTCTAGACAGACAGCAAATTTATATATTTTTTCATTGCAGACAAAAAGATGGTTGTCAGTGACAAATCCATTTGCAACTAAAACGAACGTGACAAATAAGGGTAGCCAAGGTGCTGTCCTCCCCGCAGGGCCCTTCTTTCCAGTTTTTCTCACCTTTCCAATGACCTTTCCCTCTTCTCTCCATGACATGTGGCAAAAAAACGGCTCTAAACACTGATAATATTGCAGCGACAAAAGTTTAAAAGCTATGACCCCCCTCCCCGACCAACCCGTATACATATTTTTCAAATTCAAAAGGGCAAAACATTTATATTAAAATAGAACAAAAAAGATAATTATATTAAAATTGATCATTTGATAGTAATAATAGCGAAAATTAAACAATAATATGAATTTAAAAAAACAAACAAACAATAGAAGCTGTTGTATATTTCTTAATGTTTTATTTTCAACAAGAATACTCGTTTCAGGAGGGGTAAATTAATTACCCCCCCCCCCTAGCCGAACAGAACAGCTTTGCACCACTTTTATGTTCTCTTACTAAGATTAAAATCAAGATATAATGATACTATACTTTATTTGGAATCCTTATTCCTATTTTCATCAAAATCCATTATATGATTTTGATTTTAGAAAATAAATTGAAATTCAGGGCATCTTGTTTAATTGGTGTCTCGTGACGATGCATCAAATTCAATGAGAATTTTAAATATTTGAATTATCAAATGGGACGTTGGGCCCATATTATACCCCCTAAAAACACTAAGATATTCCATAGAAACTGGAATTTAGGGAATATTGTTAAAATTTCATAAAAATCGGAGGTATCTGAATTTTCACAAAGGGCTTCACCTCCTTGGCATAAAACTAAATTAAACTACATATAGTCCACATTTAAACCTCTTACACCTAGCTATTGTGTTCCAAAATTCATAATGATCTGTTAATTAGTTTAGGAGTGAATCCTTTACATATAAACATATGAACATACCTAACATCATATAAATAGAGATATAATGTATTTATTTATACGTTTGGATTTCGTCTGTAATAATGCATTTTCTATATCGATTATTATACTACAGCTGAGTTAATCAACGTTTGTTTCCCTGTAGGCATTTTTTGCCTACATATTTTGATCACACAAAATACATGTTAAAATATTCCTCACTTTTGGAATTGAGTTATTTTTTAAAAAAATGTTCTAATAAACTGCATTTTTGTAATTAACTCACCAAATGACCCATCTCTTATAAAGTTTCTGTCTATCACTCTCACCCTCTCTCAATATGTTGGGTGTCTACCCCGCTCTTACTTTATACATTTTCTATCACTCTTGTTCCCGTCACTCACCCTTTCTATATGTGTGTATTAACAGTTTAAGGTAATAAAACTAACAATAAAGCAGAAGACTGAAATAGTCCATTATAAACAATAGGGAATAACACTACAATTGGTAATACTATTTCACCTAGAGCTGGAGAAAACAAGAGAGAGGGGGGGGGGAGATTTAGTGAACAGAAAGCGGCTAATTTTTGATTTTGTTAAATAAAAAAAACTTTGCAAACTCACTTTTTCCTGGTTCAAACAATCAGTTTCTACGATTTATATTGCAAATAAGAGTTACCAATTAATATTAGAACTAATATCTTTAATTTTTATGTTCCCACATATATTTACATAATGTACTACTATTTCTGGTTTATATATATATATATATATATATATATATATATATATATATTACTAGCAGAGCTACCCGGTGTTGCCCGGGACCATGAAAAAAAAAATAGAAGTTAAATAGTATGTGTAACATCTTTATATTAAAACTATCTCTCTCCCTCTGTCTCTTTATCTTTCTCCTCTCATATTTTCCAGTCCCTCTCCTCAACCCTCTCTTTCTCCTCTACCAGCCAATACCTTTCTCTTGTTTTAATGTGTTAAAAAAATAATAATAATGTAATTCATTTGCCGGAGCTATCCCTTTTAAATGTAATAATGTAATATTACATTTAGTGTTCTTAGACAAAAACAACTAGAAAAAAACATGACATTCTTGATGCTGGGTAATTCCATTCTCCCACTTGCTTTCACAATAATATGAAGAGAAATGATGTTGATAATGAAAATAGTTCAAAGAGATTTAAATATAATACTGTAATTTACATTTATTGCTTCAAGTAGAAAAAAACATTATTTTACCCCCACCTCACTTACCATATATAATATAGTGATGTTAATAATAATTTTTTTTGCCCTCAATTTCTAATTTTTTCCTCCATTTAACAATATTCACAAGATATGTAATGTTGATTAAGTCAATAGTTCAAAGAGATTTACTACATATCCTTTGCCAAAAGTAATACTGAAATCTTACAACTATTTATCGTGGACAACGCCAAAAGTTCCCGGTCGTTTCCTAATTTCTCACTTCAGCCCTCCATTTCAACATATTAAGAAGATATGTAATTTTGATAAGGACAATAGTCCGAAGAGGTAAAGTAAGATGCTTAATGGCACATCAACCCTAAGGGTCATTTCATGCCATGAATGTAGAAGGAAATATCCTTCATTTGAGTCTTAAGTCAGTGACTCATTTATAATCATCAGTTAAGAGCTTTGGTATTTTGAACTGTTGTCATTTTGGTGAAGGTTTTTATGCTTCAAGTTTTTTATATCTTCAAATGTTTAATCATGATTTTTGGTTTGGTTGTTTTTGTTTCACGGCATATCGACCCTTTTCAGGTCATTTAATGCTAAATCCGGTCATTTTGGTGAAGGCTTTTATGCTTCAAGTTCTTTATATGTTTAAGTATTTATTCATGGTGTTTGGTTCAGGGAGAAAGAGGGGAGAGGGAAGAAGAGGGGGAGGGAGGGAAACTGTTTTGTTTTGGATTTTGCAGAACATGATTGAGTTTTGCAAAGGAAAAAAACAATAAAACATCAATGTTTGGTGCATTTTGAGTCAATAACTTCAGACAGCCTGATTTGGTAGCACCAGTAGGTTCTATTTGGCCCATAGATGGGGCCCTTACAGGTACTACCACTCCGGGCCAGAGTTGACCTGGGAGCAATGGAAACTAAGGGGCAACTCCACATTCCCCACAGCTCCTAAATGGAGGCCTCACCACTGGATGTCTTTTAAGGTCATACCCAGGACCAGAAGTTAGCAAAAGTAATACTGTAATCTTACAATTTTGGATTCTGGAAAACGTTGATTAGAACAAATGGTCCTGCTAAATTCCTAATTTCTTTCGTCTCCTCCTTCATTTCAACATATTAAGATACATAAAAAAACACTGGTTTTCATGTTTTGTAAATATTTAAAGTAGATGTAAAAAAACCCACTGGTTTTCATTTTTTGTGAATATTCAAAGCAGACGTAAAAACCTCACTGGTTTTTGTTTTTTAAATATTTAAAGCAGACGTAAAAACAAGCCATTGGTTTTCATTTTCTTAAATATTCAAAGCAGACGTAAAAAACACTGGTTTTCATTTTTTTAAATATTCAAAGCAGATGTAAAAAACAAACATTGGTTTTCATTTTTTTTAAATAATCAAAGCAGACATTAAAAAAAAAACCCACTGGTTTTAATTTTTGATCCCAGACAACGCTGAGTAAAAAAAATGGTCCCGCCGAATTCCTAATTTCTTTCGCCTCCACCCCCCCCCTCCATTTCAACATATTAAGAATATATGTAATGTTGATGAAGACAATAGTCCGAAGAGAGTTAATATATATCATTTAACAAAAGTAATACTATAATCTTACAATGTCTGATCCCTGACAACGCAGAGTAAAACAAACGGTCGCGCAAAATTTCTAATTTCTTTCGTCCTCCTCTCCATTTCAACACTGAGCGTACAGAGTAGCGGACAGTAGCGTACATAGTGGTGGGTAATGGTGGACCTGGGTGTACAGTGTGGCAGACCTGGGTGTACAGAGTGGCAGACCTGGGTGTACAGAGTGGCAGACCTGGGCACTTTGAATTTACTAACTTATACCACTTACCAGACATTATACTGTATTAATACTATTATGACTCCCGGGCAACACCATGTGTTTATCTAGTATACAACATAATAACAACAGACCAATAAGTTCTTCCTCCCGGGCAACGCTGTGTTTATTTATTTAGGATATTGATCGTCTCTTTATTACTATATACCACTTTACATATGAAATACTGTAATGTTAATATATCGCCGAATAGATTTTCTTGTATAAAATAGTATAGCATAACAGTGATATTGGTTTTCCCGGGCAAAGCCGCCTTTAAACATATCTGCCCTATCCAGGATATTAAGCACTTTTGGGTTACTACCTGTTCTATCCAGAATATTGAGCAATATGGATTATGGATCCCGGGCAACATCATGTTCCTCGTCTAGTATACAACATTATTAAAAAAGACAAAAAGTTCTTCATCTCGTTTAAACACACCTGCTCTATAAAGGATATTGAGCACTTCTAAAATTAAAAAGGCCTCCAGAACACTACTAAAACTAAGTTTCTGCCCCCTCTATCCAAGATATTGAGTACTCTGATATATGGCTCCCATGCAACAACATTATAAAAAAAGGCAAAAGTGCTTTATCCTGGGCAACACTGCGTTTAAACACACCGGCTCTATCTAGGATATTTAGCACTTTTTTCAGCAATTTTAGGTTACTATCACGTTCCTGGTCTAGTATACAAAATTATTATAAAAGACAGAAGTTCTTTATCTCGTTTAAACACACCTGCTCTATAAAGGACATTGAGCACTTCTAAAATTAAGGAGGCCTCCAGAGCACTACTAAAACCAAGTTTATTCCTCCCCCCTTATCTTTGTAGAGAAATTCCTTTTTCTTTTTCTATGTTAGGAATGAAAAAATAAAACTCAAGGTGCCTCCAGAGCGCTACTGAATCACCCAAATAATATTGTGAGGCATCCAGAGCACTAATAAAACAAGTTTCTTCCTCTGCTCTTTATTTGAAGAGAAATGGTGATAATGACAATAGCTAAAAAGCGATAAATAAAATACGAAGTTAGCTAATATTTAAATTTCAATTTGAAAAAAAAAACCTGACTGATTTCCTGGCCTGTAGTATTACATGATAACATTAGAAGTGGTGTTTAATTCTTGATAACATTAAGCGAAAAAATACCCATTTTGACCCCCAAAGAATGAATTAAAATTTTTTTTTAGATATTATTTACCAAGGTTATGCCGATTAAAATAATACCAACATTGTGGGTGTTTGTTGTGTATATGAGAAAAAAATTGAAATTCAGGGAATCTTTCTTAATTGGTGTCTACTGAATATGGATCGGATTCAATATAACTCTTAAATATTTAAATTTTCAAATAGCAGGTTGTGCTTATATAATCCCTCCTAAAAACCCTTAAAATACTGTGCTCCAAAATTCATAATGATCGGTTGATTAGCTTCATAATGATCAGTTAATCGTTTTCAAATTCAATGTCAACAGGTTCCTGCCATGAATCGTCCCCACGAGTATTCGAACTTGGTCCTGAGAATCATTCCATCTCATAAACCCTTATCCTTGAGTGGCTTTGAGCCTTTATAAGTGGTGACCACTTTTAGTTAATAAAAAAATCACATGCCCTCTTTTTTTTTTAAATTTTGCTGCCTTTCTTTGGAGCCAGTTCGCCTCAAGATGTACTGATGCTTATATGATGTATATGCACAAGAAGAAGAGTTCTTTGGAAATAAGTAGGGCTAGCTTATATAACAGATGGATTTGGATCGATTTCAATGCGAGCTGAAATCAGCTGATGCTGGAGATTTTGAAAAGCAAGCGTCAAGTTCCCAAACGTTGCAGACGCGATATGAGAACTTGAACTAAACCAAGCTCTGGCAGAAGTAACCAAATTACCGTCTCATTATAGCCGTACGTTCCATATCAGCCTTCTGCGGAAGATCAGTTTCTTTCTTGAAACAAGCGAATGTGAGGTCTCCTCAAAGTGAACAGAAATTGAGCAATATCATTTTAATTTCCATGAAGGCCTTTTAAAAACAAAGGGCAGCACTGATACATTCGACAACAAAGTGATCAACGAATTCGACAAAAAAAAATTTATTTGCGAATTATATTATTTTCTAAGATGTTAATTTCAACCATCAACAGTCATCATGGACTGCATGCCATATGTGATGGGACGATTCCAATATGTTCCCCGATTCCAATACAATTACCTTTTCTCTTCCAAATTTCAGATTCCGATACAATTACTGATTTTCTAAATATTTAGTTATAGGGTTGTTGTTTGTTTTTTTAAAATTTTCAGATTACCGTAAAATCCTGTCCAATGTGTGCATATATTTCCACAAAAGTATAAGTACACTTGTGTGGGGAGAGCTTACATTACACGATTAGATCGATTTTTTAAAAAATGTTTTCCTCATAATTGATTGAAAATAGTGATTTAATAAACTCATTGTGAAATTTACATCTATATTTTTCACTTGTGCCAATTTTTCCTATTGATCCATTCGTGCCATTTCTTCCGATGCCATTTTTACCTAAATTCGTTGTTATGATATAATAGATTTTAGTTTTACTGGTAGTTTAAAAACAATAAATATTTATCATTTTATCATTAATGGAAAATTACGTTTTTAACCAAATAAAATTGAACAAATCGTTTTTGCAATCGAAAATTAGGCTTAAATTTTCCTGAGTCCATTACCGATACCACAAAAAGTTTCGATTTTTTCGATTAATCGTCACAACATTACATGCTATGCTTCCAAAGTCACCCATCGCCATATATATATATATATATATATGTATACTTCGGCAGCAAGTAATTTTTTATGTAAGCGTCAGTAAAAACCACGGAGTTCTCTCTCTTCACAATCTTTCTTGTCAATTTCTTGACTCGGTGAGCGATTTTTCAGTTTTTAGATGTTAACCGGTGAATTATGGCACCTAACGTTGTGTCGTGGGTCATTCGGTTGAGAGACCGAACGCGCTAGAGGAATGGCCTATGACACAACGCTAGGTGCCATACTCCACCGGTTAACACCCGAAAACCGAAGAATCGCTCGCCGAGTTGAGAAATTGACAAGAAAGATCGTGAAGAGAGAGAACTCTGTGGTCTTTAATGACGCTTGCATATATATATATATATATATATATATATATATACTAGCTGTACATATCCGACATTAACTGTGAGTCTTTATTTTCTTTTTTGTTTCGCATTTCATTGTTTTTTATTTTTTTACCAAATTAACGAAATAATACTGTAATATTTAAATTTAAATCTTAAAATCCTATTTCGTAAGAAAAATATTCTGTCATCAAAAAGGGTTTTAAACTTTTTTAGTTTTAGAGTTAACTAAAATCCTCATGTGTTGAAAGTTTAACAATTTATTTTTATTCAATAATTGTATAAATAGAGACTAAATTACATATTGAAATTTATATTTATATCTAAAATATATATTTGCAAATGAAAATATATACAAGCGTTTTCGTTAATGAAATAATATACAGAGACATGAAATAAATAAATAGACACCCTCATTATCATTAATAATGAAGACTGATGTCAGAGGGTTGTGATGGACCTTGGCAAGATAATATTGATTATTTTCCCTCGCTTATGAACTGGACAATCACTCTGAACAGTGGAAAGGGGAATATCGAGTTTGCTGCGATTTGACGCTGATTAAGTCTACCTTCAGATTAACATATAATATGGCTTCCCTGAGATTCTTCAGAATTATAACGTTTCTTTGGCTGGTGTTATACTTAAATGATGATATATGATAAGATACATTTATATCTAAAACACAAAAACTGTCAATTAGTATAAAATATCGATGCTGCAAACTTTTACTGCTACTTTGTACGGCTTCGAGTACTGGCCGTCAGCAAAGAAAGCAGAAACTTTAAGCATTAATTATTTTCGTGGGGTGTCTATTTACTTCTTTCATGTCTGTATCTAAACATTTTCATAAAGCAATTTTTTTTTCATTATAAATATTTTAATTTATTAGGCTGCTCTATTAAAAAAAAAACAAAAAAACCCTCAAATTTTGAAATTCTTTTTTTTTTATCCTGGTCTGGCATTGACCCTGGGAAAGTTGAGTGGCCTTCCTCTGAAGGAGAAATTTCTAGGGAATATTAATTTTGCAAGCGGTCTCCATTCACATGTATATCCCTGTTAGGAAAGACAATTAAATTTTGCAGGGATGTGTCGCCGTCCTCCCACATACAGCACCTGGTATTCGCAAATGGTCTGGTACTGACCAGGCGGCACAACATCGCTTAATTTCAGTGATCTAACAAGAACTGGCGTGTGAATGTTATTTTGTTATAAATTTCGAAATGAAAAAAATGCAAAGATTTTAAAATCCTAAATAAACAAAAAAGAACAAAAAACAAAGCCTTTGTTTTCACTCAAACTGGAAATATCACTTTTCTACGCAATAACACATCTGCCTAACAAAATGAGAATCGTATTTACTGTAGTTACCGAGGATTGTTATGCCAACAAGCACCAGTCTTTCTATGCCCACTTTTCTTTTCTATCCATAGACAAAGATGCATAATAAACAAAAGAAAACATTAAAACGTATCCAAACGAAATATCTTTCCCAATAAGTAAAAAAATGAAGATAATAAAATGCATGAAAAATTAGCAGATGGGAAGGCAATAATAACGACAATAATGATGGACAGATAAGTATGAAGCTGGGGGTAAAAATCGAGTTGGAAATCTTAAGAAACAATATGAAATGGGGATGGGAGGGGAGGGGGATAGTTTCTTGATTTATTACACAAGTTCTTTTATTAAAAGAATGAATAGTGACCCCCCCCCCTTCGCGTCTTCAATCGACAGAAACCCGTTATAGGAAAAGAAAAAGGGGTTCTTTATGGTATAAGTGTCAAGTGACAGGGTTCGACACTTGGTGAGAATAAAGATCTATGGATGATGAACTCTGGTAATTAACTTAAAATATAAGAAAATAATGAAGATAAAAACAAAAGAAATAATGGGGGGGGGGAGGAACGAGAGAAAAGGGGAGAAAAAAGAAAAAGGGGATAACAACGAAAAGGGAGAGAAAAGGGAAAAGAAGAAAAAGGGGTAGAAAGGGAAACATGGTGGAAAAGAAGGAAAGGGGAAAGAAAAAAGGGGGAAAAAAGGAAAAGAAAAGGTGAAAAGAAAGGGGAAGGAGAAAAATAAAAGGGGAAGGGGGAAAAGACGGTAAGGTTAAAAAAGAAAAAAGGAAAAGGGGGGGAGAAAGAAAAGGGGGGAAGGGGGAGAAAGAAAGGGGGGAAGGGGGGGAAAGAAAAGGGGGAAGGGGTAAAAGTAAAGGGGGAAGGAGGAAAAAAGGGGAGAAGAGAAAAAGAAAAAGTAGGAAGGGGAAAAGTAAAGGGGAAGGGGAAAAAGAAAAAGAAAAGCTTGGGGAAACGGTGGAGATAGGAAAAGAAAAAGAAAAGAAAAAAAAAAGAAAAAAAAAAAGAAAAGGAAAAAGAAGAAAATGTTGGAACAAGAACAAGAGGAAAAATGTGTGTTATCAGGTGTTTAAATCACTTCTTAATGATTAAGAGAAGGGGATCATCTGAAGGTGACACTCCCATCGTAGCTAGAGATCGCATCTTCTTAGCAGATGGAATCAAAGTTATCGGGAATAAAAGTTGAACAAACAAAAAATAAATCTACATCGATATAAAAATTAAACAAAAACATACAATAGAATAGCTGAAAGGTATAAAAATCATTTTGACAACTTTTAAAACTCCTTGGGGATCCAAATAAAACGAATTGACCTTTGAACTGATGAGAAAAAGGAAGAAAGCGAAATAGGAAAACCACAAATATGCCTCCAATTTGGGTAGACATTTTTTCTCAATGGGTTTGGACAATATCAGCTATGAGTGTATCTTTTGCACAATCTTAACGGCTGGATATATACACACACATGCGTATACAGGCTCATATGCAGGCAAAAAAACAAAAAAAATCATACATCTCTTTCGAAAGATAATTACAAAGTATTGACATATATAAAAAGTCTATACGAGTATTTCGATTTAAGAAAACAAAATTTACAAGTTTTGAATACTGAGAAAAAAAACAACAAAAAAAAACAAAAAGAAACAAAAACAAAAACGAACAAAAGCAAAAGAGAAAAAAAGAAGAGAAAAAAGAGAAAAGAGAAAAAAAGAAGAAAAATAGAAAAAAAGAGAAAAGAGAAAAAAGAAAAAGAGAAACATTTTTTTTTTTAAAATCATACAACATTTAATTTCTTGTGTCATCACCAGAGAAGAAAGATAGTGTGATTGGTTTTTAAAATCAAGAGGAGTACAATTATTGGATTATAAACTTTCTCCATCCTGACGACAGCCAAACTGTCAAATATCATCTGTAAAGCTTAAAGAAGCATTCAGGAATTCTTGTAGCCAAGAAAAAAAAAAAAAATTTTAATTAAAAAATAAAAATAAAAACCGCCACAAAACTAAGAAAGTTAAAAGTGGACAGTAAAAACCAGTGACTCTTAAATCGGATTCAAGAGGTAAGTGAACAAATTATCAAAATTATAGCTTTTATATATTTCAATGACAACCATACATTCTTTCATGTTAATAAAAGTAAGATTTTAATAAATATTTGAAATGTAACAGCTTCCAATATTCCCGTTTGTACAATGGTAAAAGAATGAATCTACAAGGACATTTTTAGGATCTTCCAGATTAAATATTTCAAGAAAATTTTACCATATATTTTGTGAGGATTGTACGTTATTTATATGTTTGCGAACATTTTTTTAATCTATATATATATATATATATATATATATATATATATATAGTTATCCACAGACAGACTGTTTTGTTGTATCACATCTCTTCAGTGTGACTAGACTGGCAAGTACTTCGAGCCGGGATCGAAATTTAACCGTCTAGTAGACGGTCAACGCGTCTATCCAAATAAGCGAAATCTCAATGTTTATATCAACACTGGCAATTGGCGAGAGTGCGCCATTTGTTTACACAAAGAGCTTTTGCATTTTCACTGATGGCAGTTGGCGATTTCACTACCACAGTGCTCAACCCCAAAAGAGAGTGGGCATATATGTGTGTGTGTACCTATACGTGTACATTTAAAAAAATGTTATTTTTATTAAAAGTTGAAATGAGATTATTGATTATAATAAGAGATTCCCAAAGAGACATAAGCAATAAATAAGTTATGTAAGTGGGAATGTAAAATGTATGCGTGTATGTCTATGTAGAATTCATTTGAATGTCTGCGTCTACTTAAGCATGTGTATACGTATGCATAATATAGAGGCCTGTGTGTGTGTATGTAGAATTCACTTAAATGTCTGTCTATTTAAATATGCGTGTATGTGTATGCAAAATATGTGTGTACAAGTGATTCAAATCACACCCATTTTGGTCATGTGCTTGTTATGACTAATGTCAAGAGTAGACAATCCTTAAGATTCAATCCTTTTTAATTCATATGTGAATCTCATTAATCATTGAACAAAGAGTATAATAATAAATGATGATAAATAATAATAATAATAATAATAATTATAAATAATAATAATAATAATAATAATAATAATAATAATAATAATAATAATTTTAAAAAAAATAAAATAAAAAAAATAAAAAAAATAAAAATGGTACCAGCCTAGGCTGACACCACACAAAATATTTGCAGAGGGTCAAGGAGGATGAGAAGACCGAGGAGGGAAAGCACAAACCAAACCTCCACTGGAAGTGCAGAGACTGCTGGGACCTTGGGGAGGTGTATTGCCACCCAGATCCTGGAGAGGACCAATGGTCCTTGCCAGCGAGAAATCAATGGTAAACGGCTGTTGTGATACTGCAAGTTTATTTGCAGTGGCTGTCGAAAAGAGGTGGAGAATACTGGAAATCTGGGGAGACTTGTCACTTGTCACTCAGACTCCAGGGAATACCACCGGTTGTCGGTGAGCAATCACTGATGACCTGTGTGAGAACTCCTAGTGAGTAAATAATAATAATAATAGCAGCAGAAGATATTATTGTCGAAGAGTGTGAGATTTATGAATGCTAGATTTGTAAAGAGTTAACACACGTGTCCATAGATGGCCTATAGCTTCTTTCTTCTATCTAACATATACAGTTATCTTGTCGGATTTTCAAAGTCAAAATAACATTTAAGCTGACATATCAGACAAGTCAATTTTCATTTGTTATTGTTGTACAATGTTATTGGCAATACACACTTTGCTACAATTTATTTTTAAAAATCGCAAGAAATCCAAGGTTACCACTGAAACGTAAGGGGCTACTGTGGTAGGTACCAGATTGGAGGGAGGGGCAACCTGGGTGACAAGTTAAGCAGCAAAATGTTTATTCACATTAGATTTAAATAGTCAGCTAGTTTATCCATTGGATTAATTCTGCACAGTATGAATATTCACAGCACACGTGGTGGACATTTTGTGTCAGGTATTTCTAGGCAATAAAGGAAATCAGTTTGAAAAAAAATCTTTTCAACAAGAAAACAATTTTGTTTTTCATTTTAATACTTAGCAATGGAATCAATTCTTTTTTTAATTAGCTATATTATTCGGCGTTGCCCGGAAGTTTTTCTTTGTTTTGTTTTTTTTTGTTTTAAAGTCAAATTATTTTATTGGGTGGCTTTTTACGAAATGAAATCCTTTTTCTTTTTTTAAATAAGATTTTTTAAATTTCGTTTTATTTCATGTTATTTGTGCAGACGAAGATTATATCTGGACAGGCAAAATATAGGGAGATGTGTGCAGAAAAAGCGACTTTGTTGGTTTGCTCACATTCAAAGAATCGGTGAGATTTCTTAGGTTAGAAGATGTAGAACAGTAGAGATAGGAAGAGTCAGTTGGCAAGGGAAGGCCAAGTAAAACAAGGGAGGAAGTGGTAAGGATGGATTTGAGAGAAAAGGGGATAAATGCAGACCTGAACAGAGATGGGTTAGTTTGGAAGTCAATTTCTAAAAGCCAACCCATGTCAGCATGTTAAACCGAATACGATAATTACTGGATTTTTTATTAAAAAAAATATTAAATTTTAAACAAAATCTACCTTCTCCACTTATACATGGCTATGACAAACAACTTTTCAAGAAAGATACCAGGTTTATGCACAAGCACAAATTCAAAAAGTTAAAAAATAAAAATTTAAAAAGTTGCAAAGAACTTACATTTTCTCCCAAATATAAAAAATCATTGGGTTAGTTTCTAAATCAAAATTAAACATTTTAAACTTATTACATATATACATACATATATATATGTGTGTGTGTGTCTGAATGTATATATTTATATTTGTGAATGTATATCTATATTTTTGTTCATATAGCTACATGTATGTGTCTGTATTATATATATATATATATATATATATATAAGAGAGATAGATATAGATAGATAAGGGCAATAACTAAGTGAAGTGTATTTTTTTAAAAGTTATATATACACATGTGAGTATGTGTGTAAAGGTTTTAAAAAGTGTTGCTTCACTAACACACATAAGCCGGTGTTCTGATTGGTTAGAAATTTGATGATGTAGCTGAGAGAGCCCGAAGGTTAATGATAGTTGTACAGGCACAAAGGTTATGACCACTTCTATCAACAGTCATGGGGTATACTTTATGGTAGAAAGTAAAGGAATGGCTGGAAAGAAAGGAAAGAGAGGGGGGGGGGGGGATAAAGTTTATAAAAAAACGGAAAAAGAACTGAAGCCTCTCCCTAAAATCCTTTTTGTATTGACTCAACATTTTCTAGAGGGAGATGGAGAGAGAAGGAGGGGTAGAGAGAAGGAGGGGGAAGGAAGAGGGGGGAGGAGAGGGGGAAAGAGAGAAAAGGGAGGAGAGGGGGAAGGAGAGAGAAGGAAGAAGAGAGAAGGAAGGAGAGAGAAGGAAGGAGAGAAAAGGAAGGAGAGGGTCAGAATGATAGAGGGTCAGAATGATAGAGGGTCAGAATGATAGAGGGTCAGAATGATAGAGGGTCAGAATGATAGAGGGTCAGAATGATAGAGGGTCAGAATGATAGAGGGTCAGAATGATACAGGGTCAGAATGATACAGGGTCAGAATGATACAGCAGGAGGAGAGATAGGGGGCGAGATGAGAATGAAAGAGATGAAAAGGGAAAGAGATGAAAAGGGAAGAAGAAACGGTGACGGGGGAGAGGAAGAATGCGGAGAGAGAGGAAAAGGGAGAGAGAGAGAGGAAAAGGGAGAGAGAGAGAGGAAAAGGGAGAGAGAGAGAGAGGAAAAGGGAGAAAGAGAGAGGAAAAGGGAGAAAGAGAGAGGAAAAAGGGAGAAAGAGAGGAAAAAGGGAGAAAGAGAGAGGAAAAAGGGAGAAAGAGAGAGGAAAAAGGGAGAAAGAGAGAGGAAAAAGGGAGAAAGAGAGAGGAAAAAGGGAGAAAGAGAGAGGAAAAAGGGAGCAAGAGAAAGGAAAAAGGGAGAAAGAGAAAGGAAAAAGGGAGAAAGAGAAAGGAAAAAGGGAGAAAGAGAGAGGAACAGGGGGAAGGAGAGAGGAAATGGGGGAGAGAGAGGAAAATGGGGGAGAGAGAGGAAAATGGGGGAGAGAGAGGAAAATGGGGGAGAGAGAGGAAAATGGGGGAGAGAGAGGAAAAAGGGGAGAGAGAGGAAAAAGGGGAGAGAGAGGAAAAGGGGGAGAGAGAGGAAAAGGGGGAGAAAGAGAGGAAAAGGGGGAGAAAGAGAGGAAAAGGGGGAGAAAGAGAGGAAAAGGGGGAGAAAGAGAGGAAAAGGGGGGAAGAGAGGAAAAGAGGGGAGAGAGGAAAAGAGGGGAGAGAGGAAAAGAGGGGGAGAGAGGAAAAGAGGGGGAGAAAGGAAAAGAGGGGGAGAGAGGAAAAGAGGGGGAGAGAGGAAAAGAGGGGGAGAGAGAGGGGAAAGGGGGAGAGAGAGGGGAAAGGGGGAGAGAGAGGGGAAAGGGGGAGAGAGGGAGAGAGAGATGAAGACGGGGGGGGGGAGATAGATGAATAAGGGGGGAGAGAGAGATGAATAAGGGGGGAGAGAGAGATGAATAAGGGGGGAGAGAGAGATGAAGAAGGGGGAAGAGAGAAATGAAGAAGCGGGGGGGATTAAGAAGGGGGGAGATTAAGAAGGGGGGAGAGATTAAGAAGGGGGGGAGATTAAGAAGGGGGGGAGATTAAGAAGGGGGGAAGAGAGAAATGAAGAAGGGGGGGGAAGAGAGAAATGAAGAAGGGGGGAAGAGAGAAATGAAGAAGGGGGGGAAGAGAGAAATGAAGAAGGGGGGAAGAGAGAAATGAAGAAGGGGGGAAGAGAGAAATGAAGAAGGGGGGAAGAGAGAAATGAAGAAGGGGGGAAGAGAGAAATGAAGAAGGGGGGAAGAGAGAAATGAAGAAGGGGGGAAGAGAGAAATGAAGAAGGGGGGAAGAGAGAAATGAAGAAGGGGGGAAGAGAGAAATGAAGAAGGGGGGAAGAGAGAAATGAAGAAGGGGGAAGAGAGAAATGAAGAAGGGGGGAAGAGAGAAATGAAGAAGGGGGGAAGAGAGAAATGAAGAAGGGGGAAGAGAGAAATGAAGAAGAGGGGAAGAGAGAAATGAAGAAGGGGGGAAGAGAGAAATGAAGAAGGGGGGAAGAGAGAAATGAAGAAGGGGGGGGGGAAGAGAGAAATGAAGAAGGGGGGAAGAGAGAAATGAAGAAGGGGGGAAGAGAGAAATAAAGAAGGGGGGAAGAGAGAAATGAAGAAGGGGGGAAGAGAGAAATGAAGAAGGGGGGAAGAGAGAAATGAAGAAGGGGGGAAGAGAGAAATGAAGAAGGGGGAAGAGAGAAATGAAGAAGGGGGAAGAGAGAAATGAATAAGGGGGGAAGAGAGAAATGAATAAGGGGGGAAGAGAGAAATGAATAAGGGGTGGAGAGAAATGAAGAAGGGGGGAAGAGAGAAATGAATAAGGGGGGAAGAGAGAAATGAATAAGGGGGGAAGAGAGAAATGAATAAGGGGGAAGAGAGAAATGAATAAGAGGGGAAGAGAGAAATGAATAAGAGGGGAAGAGAGAAATGAATAAGGGGGGAAGAGAGAAATGAAGAAGGGGGGAAGAGAGAAATGAAGAAGGGGGGAAGAGAGAAATGAAGAAGGGGGGA
>OY744528.1:69019874-69056055 GCA_963556195.1 Sepiola atlantica | reverse complement strand
AGGGGGGAAGAGAGAAATGAAGCAGGGGGGAAGAGAGAAATGAAGAAGGGGGGAAGAGAGAAATGAAGAAGGGGGGAAGAGAGAAATGAAGAAGGGGGGAAGAGAGAAATGAATAAGGGGGGAAGAGAGAAATGAATAAGGGGGAAGAGAGAAATGAATAAGGGGGAAGAGAGAAATGAATAAGGGGGAAGAGAGAAATGAATAAGGGGGAAGAGAGAAATGAATAAGGGGGGAAGAGAGAAATGAATAAGGGGGGGAAGAGAGAAATGAAGAAGGGGGAAGAGAGAAATAAAGAAGGGGGGGGGGAGAGAGAAATGAAGAAGGGGGGAAGAGAGAAATGAAGCAGGGGGGAAGAGAGAAATGAAGAAGGGGGGAAGAGAGAAATGAAGAAGGGGGGAAGAGAGAAATGAAGAAGGGGGGAAGAGAGAAATGAAGCAGGGGGGAAGAGAGAAATGAAGAAGGGGGGAAGAGAGAAATGAAGAAGGGGGGAAGAGAGAAATGAAGAAGGGGGGAAGAGAGAAATGAATAAGGGGGGAAGAGAGAAATGAATAAGGGGGAAGAGAGAAATGAATAAGGGGGAAGAGAGAAATGAATAAGGGGGAAGAGAGAAATGAATAAGGGGGAAGAGAGAAATGAATAAGGGGGGGAAGAGAGAAATGAAGAAGGGGGAAGAGAGAAATAAAGAAGGGGGGGGGAGAGAGAAATGAAGAAGGGGGGAAGAGAGAAATGAAAGAAGGGGGGGGGAGAAATGAATAAGAGGGGGGGAGAGAAATGAATAAGAGGGGGGGGAGAAATGAATAAAAGGGGGGGGAGAAATGAATAAGAGAGGGGGGGAGAGAAATGAATGGGGGTGGGAGAGAGAAATGAATAGGGGGGGGACGAAATGAAGAAGGGGGGGAGAGATGAGAAGGGGGGGAGAGAGAAATGAAGAAGGGGGGGGGGAGAGAGAAATGAAGAAGTTGGGGGAAGAGAGAAATGAAGAAGGGGGGGGGAGAGAGAAATGAGAAGGGGGGGGAAGAGAGAAATGAAGAAGTGAGAGATGTAGGAAAGAGGAAGAGATGTGGGGAAGAGGGAGAGATGTGGGGAAGAGGGAGAGATGTGGGGAAGAGGGAGAGATGTGGGGAAGAGGGAGAGATGTGGGGAAGAGGGAGAGATGTGGGAAAGAGGGAGAGATGTGGGAAAGAGGGAGAGAGATATGGGAAAGAGGAGAGAGATATGGGAAAGAGGGAGAGAGATATGGGAAAGAGGGAGAGAGATATGGGAAAGAGGGAGAGAGATATGGGAAAGAGGGAGAGAGATATGGGAAAGAGGGAGAGAGATATGGAAAGAGGGAGAGAGATATGGGAAAGAGGGAGAGAGATATGGGAAAGAGGAAGAGAGATATGGGAAAGAGGGAGAGATATGGGAAAGAGGAAGATAGATGGGAAAGAGGAAGATAGATGGGAAAAGAGGAAGATAGATGGGAAAGAGGAAGATAGATGGTGAGAACATGGAAGAATAAGGGAGAAAGAGAGAGGAGGAGAAGAGAGAGGAGGGAGAAGAGAGAGGAGGGAGAAAGAAGAGGAGGAGAAAGAGAGAGGAGGGAGAAAGAGAGAGGAGGGAGAAAGAGAGAGGAGGAGAAAGAGAGAGGAGGGAGAAAGAGAGAGTCCTCTACACTATCAATATTTTAATGGAAAGTGCTCGACTGAGCTCTTATCTGGTGTCCATCTTTGAAAAACGTACACAACAAAAACCTGTCTACCTACCACCATTGCAAAATAACTTTCTTTTCTTCCTCTGTGAGACTAACATACTAATTCGCAACCGACATGTCAATTGCCAGATATCAATTAGATTCACTATTATATGTGAATTACCATATTTCAATGGAAGAAAGAGGGAAATGAAAGTGGGGAGGGGCATAATCGATTCAAAATTTATTTTATCAGAAAGAAAAATAAGTACTTGAAAACTGCTGATTTTATGCAATGAAACATGTCCAAAAGGGAATTTTTTCTATGTAAATATACTTTATATATATATATATATATATATATATATACACATGATTTATCAGTTTAGGGTTAAAACAAAGAGGAAAGAATGTGTAGATTAGAGAAGTAGAGAGGCTATCAGTGACAGCACACCCTTGTTGAAGGAGCAGAGATTATTTCTGTTGTACTCTTATCATGTCTTCGCTGTAATCAGTGTTTGACTAAAAGCACTCGACGGGCATGAGACACCAACTATCAGCTATTTTTGTTTCTGAGGTTTCATCTTTTGTAATTCGTTAAATTAGGCAGCTTTGCTGGTTTTAAATTTGACTTCGTTCAGCAGAGAAGAGGAAATGTAGCAATAAATTTCAGTAACATCAAACATTGACAGTTCGATTTACTTGTTTGGGAGACCTAGGCCAAACTTTTTTTAGTGTGAGCCACTCATAATTCTTACAGTGTGACATAATTTATCTCATGAGAGTCCTTAAGATTCCATGGAAAATCTGTAAGCATAACTTAATAAAATCTCACAAAAGACAAATATAACAAGCCGCGCGTGCGTGGTCCCCCTCTGTATGTGACTCGATGTGGCGAGTGTAAAATGCAATAAAGTTGGGCAATTTGGGGCATTTTTGACCACCCTTTGACACCCTGGAGGCGTGAACCAGAATTTTTCTGAAGTCAAGGATGCTCATTTTATATCCAGAACAATTGCCTCTACATTTTGGGCAAGTTTCAGAAAAATTGAATGGATGGATTAAACGTTATGGGAGAAAAGGGTAATTTTTTGCCATTTTGGGGGCTTTTGACCCCCTGGGGGCACGAACCAGACTTTTTCCAAGGTCAGCGATACGTATTTTCTATTAGGAATAATTGCCTCCACATTTTGGCCAAGTATCAGAGAAATTGAATGGATGGATGAAAACTTATGGGGCAAAAAATGTCATTTTTTGCCATTTCGGGGCCTTTTGACCCCCCCGGGGGGGGGGGGGGGGGAGGGGGGCTAACCAGATTTTTTTTTCAAAAATCGGAGAATGTCACTTTCTAACCTGACCAAAGTTACAACTTTATGCAAAATTCAATGGATGGTTGTGGAGAAAAATCCAGACGGACGGATGGACGGACGGAAATGCCTCAAAACATAGCTCTCCCGATTTTATAAATCGGGGGACCAAAAATATATGTACTATAACAATGAACTCTGCTAAATACACGACTTCTATCTCATACTAAAACTCTGATAATCTTGTTTGCTTGGTATGTTGGTTGTTTTTACAGTGAATATTTTAGATGGAAGGAGAAACAGCAGATGAGAGCGGAAGTGGCGAAAGAAATGGTAGATGAGAACAGAAGTGGTGGGAGGAACAGCGAAAGAGAGCAAAAGTTTTTCCTCCCCTAAGCTAGTTGCCAACCAAGTTAGAACATCCTGACTACTCTATTATTTTACTCATTATTAGGGTCGATCTGAAATGAATGTCTCTCTCAAGGAAGCCTCTTGTTTTGATAAGCTCCTTGGACTGACTTTGGATCAGTGTACCACTCCAGAAAGTACCTGACTCCTGATGCAATCCTCTACTTGTATAAGTCAGGTATGTCCTAAGATGGAGTATTGCTGACACATGTGGAGAGATGCCGCTCAAAGCACTCTTTCACAAGGACAATATAACAAACAAATAAGATCCACAAAGTTTTAGTACTATATAGTTATCCATAGACAGGTTGTTTTGCTGTATCACAGCTATTCAGTGTGGCTAGACAAGACAAGTACTTCAAACTGAGATCGAAACTAGACCATTGTTTTTCAACAGTCTGAATCTGTAACCACTACACCATCAACACGAGTCATGAAGAAGGGAAATCTCGATGTTTATATGAAGAATATCAGCTGTCGAGAGAACTCTTTATTATAAAGAGCTTTGAATTATCGCTAATGGTGGATAATGATTTAATTTAACACAGTGCTCAACCCACACATGGGTGTGGGGGGAAGGTCGTACAATATTTAATATAGAAAAATAAATAGTAAATTTAGCTTAAACATTTTACTGCAGTTTCACGGTATATCCGATTGTCAGATGTGTATTAATAAAATCTTTACAGTCTTTATAGTTTTGAATACAAATTTGAATTTACCAGAAAAGAAAAATCTCTGAATGAACTGCCTTTTTACAAATCGCCATCACGTTTCATTTTATTACTTAAAAAGAAAGTTTTTATAGATAACACATCACGCAATAAGCCCGGGTCTAACTAATAAAAAAAAATACTTTTACGCAAAATTCTACTTTATCAAGTCTCCTATTGTGATACACTGATTCCAATGCTTCTCTAATAATTCAATACCTTTTTTGTTAACCGATTTATCTTTGGCCTAAAAATATGTCTCAGTTTCCGATATCACTTTTTCATTAGAGCCAAATCTCTTTCTCCGGGTATTCTTTTGAGATCTGCAAACAGCCAGTAGTCGCTGAGAGCCATATCTGGAGAATAGGATGGGCATGGAATTCGAAGTTCAATCTATGTAGTTTTGCCATCGTTGCGATCCACTTGTTACATGGTGTACTGTTTTGATGAAAGAGTACTTTTTATTTCTTCATTTGTGTCAGTCTTTTGGCGATTTCTTCCTTCAAAGGCACCAATAATACTTTCTAATATTCACTATTGATGGTTCTTCCTTTCCAAAGGTAATCGATGAACAAAAATACCTTGCACATCCAAAAATATCGAGGCCAAAACTTTGCCGACTAATGTTCGCAGCTTTGGTTGCTTTGAACGGCTTACACCTGTTGCTGTCCACTCAACTGCCAATTTGACTCCGGAGTGAAGTGGTGGTTCCATGTTTCATCCATTTTCACAAAAACTCCTTTTTGTTGCAATGAAACAGTTGCAAACAATGCTCTGAATTGTCGACGTATGGTTTTTGATCGACTATGAGCAAACGTGACACCATCTAAAAACACAGTTTTCTCATTGACAAATGTTCATGCAGAATGGTGAATACACCTTCGCCTTCTGATATCTTCAACTCCTCTGCTATCTCAATGTACGATTGGCCAAAACTAGTTTGTGAACATTTTTATGTTTTCCATGACAACTGCTGAATTTGAACAACCTGAGCATTTATCATTTGTTTCTGTACGACCGCATTTAATATCAAGACACCACTGCCTAACTCTTGTTTCTGAGAGAACAGAGTCCGAATAACACTTATCAAGCCATTGCTTTGCTTGAACAGTATTTCTCCCCCATCAGAAAGCATTTTTTATCAACACACGAAATTTGCAACATTAGCTGCACTTAAATCACTGTAATTTGTAAACTAATAATCCGATTGGGCTCAAATTTTGACACGTGACATTTGAAGGTTAGTACTTTATAAAAACCATATGCATTTTTTTTTATTAGTGGTGTCATCTATATAACAGGCTTGGGACTTATTAAGTGATGTTTTAAAGACCCCTGTGTTCATGACGCAATAATATTCATAAATATATTGTTGTGATGGGATAACCTGACTTCCCCATTCACGAAATAGATGGACTCGTCTGACTATAAGTACGACTACAGTGAGCAGTCGAGACATTCTGTCTTACGTATTCTCTAGTAGGTCTGCCCTATTACATATTCTGTCAACATATCTTGTATGTACAAGATATATACATCCGGAAATAAACCTATTATTTTAAAGACCTTCCACTCGGGTTATTTGTCATTATGTCTTCAACAAGATATATCATATATGATCTTGCCATATATATATACATATATATATATATATATATATATACTAGAAAAATGTGACGACTAATTCAGCTTGGATTAAATTATTTGAATCAAGAAAAAGTGAATTTACAAAGCCAGTTAAACATAAAAATATAAAAAGACAAAATCCTAAATGACTTGCTTTTCTGCTCGCTATACCCTCTCTCTTTCTCCAGGTATGATTTAAATAGTATTAATACTAGTAGATGTATTCCCTATTGTTTATAATGGACTATGCAAATCTTTTTATTAACTTCGACTGTTAATAATAAAAAAGAGGAGGTAATACCTGGGAGGATCGCCCCATAAAAGGAGAAGTTAATGCCTTTGAGTGTGATATCATGGTAACTGAACAGATACTATACTACCCCCCCCTCCCAAAAAAGGGACACTGGGAAGATGGCCTCATGACAACAGAACAGATAATACATTACCCACACCCATTAAAAGAAAATACAATAATAAATTAAATCAGTTTTTTTCATTAATCTAAAAATGCCTCACCAAAAAAAATATTTGTTTTTTTAATGGTTTCTTGGCCTTTTGTACAGTTAAAGGTCGAAGCGTCTGTTAACATTTGGCTTCGAAGGGAACTGTCCTTAAAGAGTAGAGCTGAGGCCTGCGCTACTTAAGTCTTTCCTTTCATCTTTTACCGACTGGCTGTATATCCTATGCCTGCAAACCACCTAAAAGTCCTCCATCGTCGTCTGTCCTCATTTCTCTGGGACAGAAAGAGGAACTGTATTCGAAGACAGGTCTATATTCAACGTCTGTGTGAGGGAGGCTTGGTGATGCCACACTTCATGTATCATTGACACACTGAGAGACTTTCTCGAGTCGAACTTTGACAGACGAATCTGCGTCGAACCCCACGGTCGATAGCGCTTTTCCACACCTCATTCTCGACCATTCGGTCGACGGGCGTATAGGCCGAATCGCAGTTTTTCAGAGAGTGCTAAGCCGCGCTCAAAAAGCTTCCGCAGTCCAGTAACCTTTCTTGGTCTTCTAGAAAGGAACTGCACAGGGGATTAGTGAGGGTGACAGCTGACGATCCGTTCGTCAAGCGGTTTGGGTGGTTTGGGTGGTCCAGATGGAGTTGGGCGCCAGGTACGAGTCATCTCAACAACTAAGTTCTCTCTGACCTGGCAATTCGTCTGGAATGCGGATAACATAAAATTTATCAAAAAGTGTTAACAATACCAAAATAATACACCATGATACCAATATCAAAAAATTAAAAATACTCGAAACCCTCTACATAAAAACTAAACATCCCACAATTAATAATGTCAATTATGAAACTAGTCGCAACATTTTAAAGTGTCTAGCATAATAATTAACATTACCAAATTCTTAGCCATTAAATAGTTATGCGTTTGAATTGTATGCACTTTATTTAACGTCATCAATTTCTTAACGGTTTAAACAGTCAAACTTTAACTCTCTCGTATGTGTAGAACGCCATCACGCTCTCATGTACATTTCAACTTTACAGACGCGTTTTCAAATATAAACTACTTGCCGTTATAATTCAAAAATAAGCACAACAGTAAAGACACTAAAACTAATACCGCCTGAAGATGATTTGACGATTCAAATCGAAAGTACTTGCAAAAAAGAATGGAACAAGAAACCCATGGATCATATTTACATCAATTTGACCGAAACATTAGATGGACAATTCGGAAAATTGAAAAAATTAAAAAAAGTCGCATCAAACAAAACCACTCCGTGTTATTTAATAATGTTTGCCTAAATGAAAATATGCTGCCTAAATACACACAATATATATATATATATATATATATATATATATATATATATATATGCATACATAAAAGAGAAATGTTCTTTCATGTTTATACTGTTATTTTGCTATTTTCCAATACAAATATTCTACACGGTATGTATACAAAAACAAAACCAACTGCTCATTTTTCATGAATTGTACATTTTTTTTTCAGTCACTGTTTTGCCTTTCCACTTAATTTCTTGCGAGAAAATATTTACAATTTTTCGGGAAAGATAATTCAATGAAAGAAATTAAAATAATCGGTTTTACAATAAAATACATAGGACACTTTAGAAAATGTTTCAATTTAAATGTGGTAAAAACAGGTTTTTATTTTTGTTTACTTTCTTTTAATGCCGAAATAGAAATAGCAAGAAAACAATATATATTTTTGAAACCGCTAATGCATGCCGGTTCTTTTTGCTTTGGGTAAATTAGATTCTTGTGAAGTTTAATAGAATTACTGACGATATCGTTTTGTCATACAATTAAATCAAAATTATAATATGCTTTAAAAAAAAGTTAATTTAAATTGTTATGCTTGAACATTAATTGCCACAGATGGACGATACGTCGTCTCACAATTTTATTATATAGATACACATTGAATAGATACACATATAAGCAGACAGCAAGGGTATAAATGCACATATGTGCTTGAACACACTCAATAAGTATAAACGTATGAACCAGGGTTGTGAAGTCTGAAGTTTTAGAAGGAGTACTGTTTTATTTGATGAAGAACTATGCGTTATCGCTAATGGCAACAGGCTCAACTAGGATCAACAGTGCTTTGATATGACGGGCGCGTGTGAAAGTTAATATTTTGTTTTAGCAACACAGAAAACCCATAATATTTGACTTTGATTCAGGCCAGAAATTAGCGACTGTTCGTCAGTTTAATGGATCTAAAATTACTATCGAATTTCGAAGAGTCACTTTATTTTAATTATAAAAACAATCTTGGTCGGCATCTGTTTTAGACCGTTCAAATTTCACAAGTGATTTTGAAGCCTTTTACCAGGGTTGCAAAATCGGATGTTTTGGAAGGAGTCGGAGTCAGACTTGTAAGAATACCAGGAGTCGGATTTTTTAATCTCCAAAGATTCGACAGGCAGTCTGAATATTGGAAGACTTTAAAATAAGGAGTCGGATCTTTTGGAATCCTAGGAGTCGGACTCTGTAACTTCGACTCCGCAACTCCGGTACGAACATGCACACAAAGTGTATAGACGTACGCACACACACTATGCATGTGCTCGTGTGTTTGTCTATAAATAATGTCTACTGCTGGCACAAAGTGTGTTTGTGTGCGTTGGAGAGGGGGTGGGGTGCGCAGGTTGACATGGAGTACTGTTTGGTTACCTTTATTGAAACAAACGAAGTTTCATCGGAGGGTAAAACCAAAATGGCTACCTAAAGTATGAAAATAGTAACTCCCCAGGGGGAGGAGGAGAGTAGACGACAACCGCTCAGATTGGGATACACAAATTCCTTTAAACAAAAAACACAAACTGAGGACAATGGATTTCTCTGAACACTTTACTACTTATTTATTATTGTTATAAAGCTCTATCTGAAAAGATACTGATCCCTTTAAATGGACAAAAGCCCGTTGATTCAAAATTCATGTCCGAAAACGACTGCTTTTGAAAAGCTTATTTTTATGTTCATAGCCTATCATCAATAATAATATTAATGAATTAATATTATTATTTATTATTATTATTATTATTATTATTATTATTATTAAACAGATGATGCATAATGATAGGTGATGGTGTTTTTACTTTGGCGGTGAGGAACTGAGAGGTTACTGCCAAGAGAGAGAGAGAGAGGGGACGGGCCGGGAGATAGTATGAAGACTTGAGCAGCAGGTAGACTTGCCAAGTTGAACAGGTCACGGCAACCCCGTACGCTAAAAATAAATAAAATAACGAAAGAGTGTTGTATAATCTCTGTATTAAAACTATCAGACAAGATCGCGTGTTTGTGGGTGTGTGTTTTCTTACTTATACGAAACTTTGATAAATACACATCGAATTATTTTAAACATGACTATATTTTGAATTATTTTTTTCTAAGCCTTCGAAAGCCAAACAACCCATATATATGTACCAGCTCTAATAACTACTGGTTATATTGAAGTATTCAGCTTTACGATGGCTGCCATTGAAACAAAATTATCTTAACCAAATTAGTGATAAAAATTTAGTTCAATTAGTAATTTAATGACGAAAAAATACTGTAATAATATAACCTAACTATTACGGTGTTTGGTCATTAAATTATTAATTTAATTAAATTGTTATAAAATTAGAACTAACTTGGCAGCCATCTTAAAGCTGAAAACGTCAACATAACATAACTACTTTACTATCGAGCACTATTGGAACGGATACATACCAAATTTATTATCTAGTAACAAGTCTAAACATATATGTACAAGTCTCATTTTTAACTTTGTGGTTTTATTTGTTTATTCCCAGCCCCGTTCGCAAATTAACAGTTTATTTAATGGTATGTTTAAAACATGAATTTCAGACGAAATGGAATGTTTAGTATATGGTATTCCATAATATAATTGGATAAGCAGGAAACAGATTAGTTCGAAAAAAACAACAACAAAAAAACACAAACACATCATTAAAAGCTAACCGATATTTCGCTCGATTGATTCAAACGACCTTAATCTTCGGTACAGAATGATTATGGTCGTTTGAATCGGCCGAAATATCGGTTGACTTTAGAGATGTGGCTGTGTTATTATTTTTTAACGTGTCTGTTTCATGTTTATCCACTATTCCGTATATGAAACATTCTGTGATCCGCAGTAACGGCGAAACCCGTGTCCGTGGATAACTATTTTATCTATAAATAAATAAACAACAATATATATATTTGTACACGTCCCTAAAAGTGTGTGTTGAGGGGGGGGGGGCTGTGTACACAGGGGAGGCAACCCGCATGCGTAAGTAAGGGGGGAAACTCTCCATTGCTCAGGGAAGCAAATATTACCAATGGTACATATTCGAGCACCTTGAAAGAAATATAATAAAAGAGTAAAACCTATCAACGTTACGAGTTCTTTCTCTTGTCTGTTCTTATTGTGTTTACAATTTAAAAATTAAAAATACAAGGCCCATTTCTTTCGCATTTAGAATATAGCGGTCACGACGGTCTAGCGGGAAAAAAAGCTTGGATTCGAGCCATTGGGGTCCGAATCGTTCGACTAGCGGTACAGTTACTTCACTTCATCCGCATTATAAGCACCTCTCCCATATATATTATGACCAGTTCCTAGACGCAAAGAGATGGAAGTAAAAATAGTCGCGTCTTCCCTAAAGGCTACATAGGAAGGTGTACCTCTACTACTATACATACATTTAGCGAACGTTTAGTTAAGATGTGTCGGTCGGGACGGGGGAGGGGTAGAGGGGGGGGTCTTTAAAGGAAAGGGAAATATGGTAAGTATATTCCCGTAAATAATAACTTGTGTGTGTGTATGTAGGTCTTAAATAGCGTTTTTTTTGTTTTGTTTTTGGTACGGGTGTAGTGTGATGAACTGAAACATTAAGTACACAGATGTAAATATAGCTTTCTCTCTGGCACGTGTATATGTTTATTACTTATTTCAGTTTTTTTTAATGTGTTTGCGTGTGAGCGAGTGCAAGTTCTTTTTTTTTGGGGGGGGGGAGGAGGAGAGGGATTAAACCTGTAAACCCGAGTGCACGAGCAGAAACAAAAAATACAAAAACAACAAACTAATAAACGAGGTTCTTAAGTAAGCTTAGTATGGCTTAAAACACATTTACAGACCCCCCCCCCCCCCCCCCAACCCCACCCTCAAAAAAGTTCAGACAGACAAATATTATTTAAAACGTGTTCCCTGAGAAATTAGTTCTTTAATACAACAGGGCGCGTTGGAAAATGAGTCGTTTCCTTCTCTAGGAGCACAGAAATGAATAATTTCACGTCAAATTTTCACGTTAAAATTTTATTAATGCCAAAAATTACTTTCTAATCTTCAGTTTCAAGCGGGGTTGTAGAGTCGGAGGGCATAAGGCCCAACTCCGACTCCTAAATTTCCAAAATATCTGACTCATTACTTTTACGTCTTTCAATATTAAAACTTGATTCTGCCGAAAAAGAAATCAGGGGGTAACCAAGAGTAGAGCTAGCCGAAGAACGAGGTTGCGAAAAAAAAATTAAAACTTCTTTCGCGACCCCCCCCCCCCCCTTAGGTCTAATAACTCTTGTAGTGTAGTGACAAATTGACGATTAACGCTCTCGTGAGGAAGGTTTTTATAACAATTGAACGCCCTCCTCTACTCGTATAAATTCCTCGTTTTAGATGTTGGAAGAACATCCTCAGTCAACAGTAGCTACACTCCGGTAAGTCGGCCGCTCTTCCTATTTTTTACGCCCCCCCCCCCCTCCAAAAAATAATTGCAAGGAAAAAATAAAAAAATGCTTGACCACGCAGGGGGACGGACGGGTACTAGCCTCAGTCGGGGGGGGGGGGGGACCTGGAGGTAACAGTGGTTCAGGATACCCTCATTCTGTCCCTGAGCCAGAGCTCCGCTGTCGGTTGTAGTTTTCGTCATACCCAGTACTATGGTATTATTGAGCAATCAATGCCAACACACTTAAAGTGGTACCACTCATCACAAGAATCACAGCATATCATGTCCCGACTCCCTGGAGGTTTATTACAAGTAGGGCACAACCAGATTGTGTCGTCTCTTTCCTGAGATGAGCCTGAGGGTCCCGGGTCTGAAGCGACAGGCAAAGAAGAATCAGCATAATCAGGCTCACACTCTTCGGGGTCATCAGAATATCGCAAAATCTCCATCGGGAAAGATGCTTTATGGAGTGAACCTTCACATGACCATCACCCTGTTTGACACGAGCCGTTCTCACCACCCCATCGTGTCCCAAGAAGACCAACATTTAAAAGGATTGTGGTTTTAGAGGGCTCTTGACCAGGACTACATCATTCCTTTGAATGTGGTTCTAGAATGGTATCCGGGATCTTCCTGGAGACCTTCCTCTAAGATCAAGGAGGTACTCATTGTACCAAAGTTCTCAAAACCTTGGCAACCATTAGTTCCGCAGTTCAATTGTCTCAATCAACCTTTGCCAAAGTGGAGAGATCATTTCTTTTCAGTTGTAGTAATAAGTCTGGGCTTTTGTTAAGTCTTAGAAACATATTCGGTGTGATAACTGTCAGTTGCCTTTCAGAGAACTCTTGATAAGCGAAGGGTCGGTTGTTCACTGCTCTCTGAATATCAGAGACAATAGTTAGCAAGGCATAATAATCCACCTTACCCCTACCAATAACCTTGTAGAGGCAAGATTTTAAAGTCTTGATATTACATTCCCAAGTTCCATAAATTAAGGGGAAAACAGAGGAATTGTTTGCCACTTAATATTGCAGAACCAAAACTTGTTTCGATACTCTTGAAGGAGACAAAGGTGGCTAAATAATCTTCCACTGCCCAGAAAAGTCTTTGCATTGTCGCTGAGAATTGATTCCGAAACACCATGCACGTTATTGAATCTGACAAGGGCTGAAAAAAAAAAACATGGTGCTCATATCAGGAACCACATTGACGTGTACTGCCCTTACACTTAAGCAAGTGAACAGCAACAGGTACATTTTTTCTCCATGTTCCCTTCCTTCACCCAAAAATGTTCCGTGAAGTCAACGAATTCGACACGAGGGATGGGTAGGCTTGCTATGTTATCTAGCAGTACCCATCTAGTTGTATTTCTTGCACTTGGTACATGATGTTAAGGTGCCCTTGACTGCCTGCCTTCCTTGAGGGATCCAACAGCCACAACGCCTCAACTCAGCAAAGGTTGAACACTTGTTATGGCCGTCCAAGATTATAAGTCAGGTAAAATGATGGTTCTTGCCCAGCAGCAGGTGATTCTTGACTTCATAAGTAAAATGAAATGACTTGTCCAAACGTCCACTAAAGTGGATCAACCCCTCCTGATCCAGAAAGAGATCAAGTAGCAATACATATGAAAAAATTTAAATTGCTTAAAATATCTCAATAATCGAATATATAGAAAGAGCTTGATGATCTAAGAAAGAATCTTTTTAAATTTTTTAAATCTGACTAAAAATAAGGAAGTTATGACTATTTTTGTGCCTTGCACAATTGGATATTTTCCCCTCTTTAAGACCATGCATTTCGTCACATTTTTACACTAATTTTTTAGTAAAAATGCTATATCTTTGTTAAAACACAAGATTAAGCAATTAATTTTGCCATATAAGTGTATTTTTGTACAAGGAATCAGAATGTGCCACTGAAAATCTCCAGAGAAGTTAGAGAACTCAAAGTTGAATTGTAATACATTTTATGTACAAGAAACTAAAATCTAATACTAGGACTGTTATATTGCTAGATTTCTTTGGCATTATTGTAAATTACCCCCTTGCCTCCCCAAAATATGAGATACTTTAGCCAATTACATGTTAACACTGAAAAATATGGCAGAAAAAAAAGAAACAAAAACATTTTAGAATTTAAAGTGGAGATTAGTTTCTACATATAAATTTAATGTAAAATAATCCCCCATTTCAGGGACATTATCGCGTTTTAGGGCAGTTAACCATTTATTCCTATAGGAGATAAATCTTGTCGTTTTTCTTGTTTTTTTGGGGAGGGATCTCCTTTTTCTTTCTTTTTTAGACAATTATGTGTAGTTTTAGGAGAGTCTTTGTGGGAGGAGGGGAGGGGGCTTGCCTCTCGGACTTCGGGTTAGTGGTAGGGTTAGGGGAATTTACGTGTAAACATCCTGAAAACTTATCAGAAAGAAAAAAAAATCATTTTAGAATTTAGAGTGGGGGATTAGTTTCACATAAATTAAATGTAAAATAATTCACCATTTCCGGGCCATTCTAGCGTTTTAGGGCAATTAATCAATTTTCTTTATATTGGAAATCTTGTGCGTTTTTCTTTATGGGCGTCTGCTTTTTTTTGCTTTTTTTTTAGACGATTATGTGTGATCTTAATAGGCTTTTTGTAGGATTGGGGGCTTGCCACTCGGACTTAGGGTTAGTAATAGGGTTAAGGAAGGGGTTTTGTTTTGGATGAAAAAAAAAAAACTGACGTAAACGACCGAAAATGGTGTTAACATTTTTATGACTTTATTTGCTGAAAACTCTTCAAATATATCATGTAGATTATTATTTATTAATGCATGTGAAAGGATATTCATTTACAAACAAAATGGTGGTATTTTGATGACTTAAAGTGCTTTGGGTTTTAAAATATGACTATTTTAGTAGAACTACCTTGAAATCCGTGATTATCCAAACTGCTTTATGTTCAGTGGGTATTGCTAGATCAAGTGCATGGGCACGATTGAGTGCAGACTTTCCAATGGGATCCTGGAGGTAATCCAACTCCATAGCAAATTCCTGCTGCTGAGAGATTTTTATCAAATAAAGTGCAGCTTTCCTGTCGTAATCTTCCCTTTTTCCTCATTAAACCTATAAACCGGAGCACAAAGGAGGTTACTTTCAACAAGCCGGTAAATGTTGAGAACTGCTGCAAAGAGACTATTGAAGGACACTCCTCCGTCATGCCCACAGCAAAACTCGCTGAAGAACGGATGATCTGCTGGCACCGATCATCAAGGCAGGGCAAGTTCTGCTCTGGCCATCGGTAGACACTGCTACGTAACCAAGAAGGACCATGATACCAAAATTCGAGGTTGCACTGGAACTTCTTTATAGTTAATCCTCTGGTAATTATGTCTGCAGGATTCTCAGTGGTGGAGACATACCTGAAGGTTGGTTTGATGCCATATCTGGTTTCTAAAGCAAGGCTCATCTATAAAATATCCTTCAGCCTATTCCTCGCAAAAATACTTTCTTTTGTCATAGTTTGTAACAAAATCCATGACAGCACTACTTGGGTGTCCGTTGCTATGCACACCCTGGAAGGGTTGGCAGACACTTCATGGCAAGAAAAACAGTCATCAGTTCCAATGTGTGTAACATCTTATCCTTCACCGGCGCAACCTTAGCTTTGGCGAAAATCAAAGCAGATTGCTGGTCCTGCACATGTTAGGCAGCAAATCCGTATGCTTCCTTTGAGGCCTCACAAAATATATACAATTCTCCAGAGCGGCTCCCATCATGGGCCTGCCTGCTGAAATGCATATCGCTCAATCCAGCGAGATCCTCCGCAAGGCTCTTCCAAGATGATTGAAATTCTGGAGGGATTTGATCATCCCAGTCAAAACCATGCTTCCGTAACTCTACCAACCAAACCCAACTTCTTATGGTCACCGGTAGGCAGAGGGACAAAGGATCAAACACCCTTGCCGACTCGGAAAGAAATCGCCTCTAGATGCACTTGGATCGCATCTAACCGGGGCAATGCACAGCTTTTCCAAAAGAGGATCATACCTGTACCCAAGCACCATCTCCCATATGCCCTCATGAGCCCTCAACATACCGTCCTTTCTCATCTCCTCCCTAAGGCTGTCACAGTTAGAGCTGCACGACTGCATGACAAATCTGCCCTCCTTCAGAAGCTTCCTGACCTGTGAATACAGTCCTGCAAGCTTCACAGAGTCAGACTCAGTCACTACAAGGTTGTCGACATAAAATTGGTCCTACATCGCTGCTCGACATTCGTCTAGGGGGTACTGAGCTGCATGAAACCTCAGGATACTTCCCAGTATAAAGGGGTTGGAGGTGAACCCAAATATCAGGGTCGAATAGCGGAAATATCGCAGGCAATCACCATCCTTAACAAAAAAACAAAAACTGTTTCTGTCTGCCCCAAAAGCAAGACGAACCACCAAGAACACCTTCCTGATATCTGCGAGCAAGACAAAATCATTCAATCTAAATGACATCAGCAAGTTCAACATATTTTCTGTCATATTCACACCAGAGTAAGCAGCCTCGTTAAGCAAAGTCGAGCTACCCGTCTTCAGGTTACAGTTAAATACCGGCCTGATCTTAGTAGCTGCTGCCGGATCCGCCTTAAAAATGGGTCGATGAGGTATCCAGATATAATCCCCAAATCTTTGTGGGTCTACGTGTATTTCCTCAATGATACCTTCCTCCTTCTGCTGGATGAACACCTTCAGATACTCCTGGTACAACCCCTTCTTCTTTATGCTCCTGACAAAACGATCTAGTATGTGCAAAGCACTTGCGTAATTTGAAGGAACCCGAGCCAGTTTGTCCAAATACCAGGGCAATTGAACATGATATTTCCCATCTTTGAAAGTGATGGACCTCTGGAACTGCTGAATCTGATTACGATCATAACCTGAAATCTCTTCTCCATCATGAATCCCCAATGACTCAATGCTGAACATTCTCTCTAATCCTCTCTCCACATCGCTGAAGGGAAAGACATCCACCAAGGAGTCTACATAGATTGAATCAGCCTCCAGGACAAAGCAAACATGAGCTGATTCCACCTAGGGTGTATGTTCCATTACCGAGTTGAACAAAAGAGATTCCCCTTGACCTGAGGAATGGTCTGTGGGAAAAAGAAAGTCTATCTCACCAAAGGGGATTAGACCAGCAAGGACAGAGAAAGCCTGACTCTGCAGACAATGCACCAACTGCAAGGGACCTAAATATTGCACTAGATCAAGTCCCATAATTCCCTCTATATAGACCAAATCAGTACCAGATTCAAATTGCTCAGCGAGAGAACATCCAGTCCGCCTGAACTCCTCCAACAGTAAGTCCCAATTTTTCAGACAAAAGGATAAGTCGAACATGTCGGCAACCAGCACCGGAAAGTGCCCAGTATGGCTGGACTCTAAATTAACCTCCAGCACCACCTCCTTGAACTTCCGCTCACATTCTCCAAGAAGAGTAGTCAGCTTCAAGCGACAATCCAATTCATCAGAAACCAAAGAACCCAAGGAGTGCAAGATGTCACCAGACAAATAAGTTTGGCCACTGCCAGTAGACAATTTTCTGAAACAGTCTTCCCTCCTTGACCAAAGGTAACATAAATAACAGGAGGTAATTTACTAGAGTCCCCAAAGGGAGGTTAAAAATCTGAAACTACCTGGAAAGAGGCATCTCGGTGGGTAGAGATTTCTCTGGATTTAGAAAAAGCTACACGTGGATTGCTTCGATTGATCCCTCGGGAATGACCAGGCACTTAATTTGCCGACGTTTGATTGCCTCACTGGTGTCGCGCAGCAAGACAGACAGAGATGTAATTCTATTTCCGCATAATAGAATAAGCTCTCCTTTCACTCTCTTGGTAATTTCAAGAACAGAAGTTTGGCCATTAGTCGGGCTTCTGATGAATTATCTTCAGAGAAGTCACAAGAAAGTGAGTGGGCCAACTCTTTCAAGATCGAAGCAGTCCTGCTGATGAAACCCTCAAGCTCAACGTAAGAACTCTTCCATTTTGGGAGAGAAATCGATGATATCTTGGAAAATCTTTTCAATGATGTAATTGATATCTAGATATCCTTTTTATAATACTGAGAGCACCTCAAGTGATTAATCAACAGCGGAGGTCTCTCAGGCAAGGAGCATTTTAATTTCTTTGCATCGTTTGCCATGCCTGCGACACAATTTTCAAATCGGGATAAAAAGTTGTGGAAACTCATTCAGTCATTCTCCATTTCACGACCGCTAAAGTGGGTCCCATGATCTGCACCTGATGTAATCTTACTGAAAACAATGAAGTAGTTCTATTCAGGGTAGATTCCAACGTATAGGGAAGGGAAGGTTAGTCCAAATAACCACTAGCTTCTGGCAGACGTAGAGAGGAATAGAGATCTTCTAATTCTTTTCGTATCGCCATTTGAAAGGTTAACCAATCCGATTCCATTTGCTCTCTCTCCTCATCAGATATGCAAGAAATCTGGTGTTTGCAGATGGATATCTCTATTTCATTGATGTACTCTAAAAAGCTAAGAAATCATGAAAATAATGTTTTATGGCTAGGAATTTTTAAATGAATGAAAAGAAAATGATTTCATCTATTATTGAATTATCTTTTAATGGGGGTGGGTAGTGTAGTATCGGTTCTGTTGTCACAAGATCGTCCACTCAGGAAACACCTCCTTTTTAAAGTGGTGGGGCTGATACTCCCAGGTATTACATCCCTCTTTGGGAGAGAGGATAATGTAGTATTTATTCTGGTGTCATGAGATTACCTTCTCCTTTTTTATTGGGGGAGAGTAGTAGTGTAGTATTTGTTCTGTTTCCATGATACCGTACTTATAGGCATTACCTTGTCCTTTTATAGAAGTGATCCTCCCAGGCATTACCTCTTTTTAGGACAGTATAGTATATGTTCGTTTCTTCATAATACCATCCTTCCATGATTATTTTCTTCGTTTGGTGGGGTAGTTTGGTGAGGGTAGTTCTATTGTCATGATATTATCCTCCTAAGCATTAAATCCTCATTTTTGGGGAATGGGGGTGTTCGTCATTTTACATACATAACAAAACATCAGTTTTCCATATTAATTTATTTGTATTACTACACAGATTTCTTGGCAGATGGGACAGAAATTATTATTCGGTAGTCCATCTGTCAATCTTCATGGAATGGCAGAAATATGTAGTAAAGTTGTAGAAACAACTTATGATATGCCCCACCCCCCACCTCCCAAAAAAACCTAAGAAAAAACACAGGAGAAAAAATACACACAGGAAAAAATTGTTGAGATTTTAAAAATTGAGTTCCGATTAACGTCTGTTAATTTTGGAGTGCATGGAAATAAACCATGTAAGGAAAAGGCTGCAAAAACAAATGTACCCCCCCCCCCACACACACCAAAAACATTAAGAATATGGGATCAGTCCCTCCTACGTTGATTTCAAATTAAAACTCACAGAGCCAGGCCCCCAACCATGCATATCGGTTTAAGTTCTAAATAGAAAAATACCCCAAATAAAGTTCAAAATACCCATAGGAAAATTATTAGTAAAATCAGCCAATAATTATTAATTATTACTCCAGATGGTGAGAATACCTAATTATATTCTTTTTAATTAAATAAAATTAATGCAAAGTAGCGGTTAATTATTAAAGCTTAAACAATATGTCCGCACCAAAATAATTTCCCTTCCCACGATACTGTAATGTCTAAGATACTAATAAACCAACCGATTTCATAATTATTAACTTCATTTTTATTTTCCTTTTAGAAAATAAAAATGAAATTGAAAAAACAAAAATTTTTTAAATAAAATAAAAAATGAAAGGATGTTTTTTTAAAAATCTTTACTCGAATTAATTCAGCAGTTAATATTATTTATTATATATCAAACTAAAAGCGCCTATCCTAATCTATATAAAATATGGATGTGCAAAGGGAAATAATCCTACTTTAAAAATTTTCGGCTTATTTTCTTTAGATCATGAATTACTTGTCAAGAGTTTAGGCTGGACTAAAAACTCCTAAAAGTATATATTAAAAAAAAAAAAACGAAATGTGGTAACAGTTTCAATTAAGTATATGAATTTGTTCTAATTACAGACCTCGTAACAAAAAGCGCATATGCATTTAAGATAATAGCGTATTTCCCTAAAAAACTATGGTTTATTAACCTTATTGAACAAGTATAATTATGATATCAACATTACGCCTTGGCCCGTTTACGTGCTCAAATGCCTATCTCTCTCATATATATATATATTGTTATGCACCAGTGTTCGTTGGGACTTTAAACTTTTGCGAAACGATAATAAAAAAGATAAAAGTCGAGGTCCAAGGATTCCGTTTTAAATAATAAAAAAGAACACAGGGGAAGGGTTCTTTAATGCAAGACACCAGTGAAGTAAACGAAAGACAATCAACACACAAGTGTGAAACCATATAAGGCAACTGAGTTGGAAATTCAAATATAACTATTTATTTGATAGAGGAAAGAAATAGAAAACGAAAGATCAAAGTATAAGTAAAAGAGGATTTAAAAGAAATATATCTAACAGACGAGCAAAGAATAAATTCATTTAAATAATATCAGTTTATTCGAGAAAGACGGGTTTTAACTTACAGTACACTGGTGGGCAATGCAGAGGATCATCCACATAAAAGTTTAAAAGTTCAAAATGTATGAAAATTCTTTCAATAGGAAAAGGATGGCAAAATGAATAAGAGTCACTGAGCACAGTAAATAAAAGTCTGATAAGTATAGGGTGAGGATGAGTTGAGTTCTTGATAAGAGGGTCATCGCGACACAATCTTCATCCACGATCATAAATCAGGATATCTGGTTGATAACTGCAGGCAGCAGGAGATGAGTTGGAGTATCATACATTCACTCCAGTTTGTTGGGTTACATGTCAATGCGATTCTCAGTGGGATGAGTTGGCAACTTTTGAAATCATCTCGATAATTTAAATTCGGCTTTTCTATTTACAATGGAAAAGAGTCAGAATATTACAATTGTTTATATCAGCTTTTTGTTGACTTTAAAACGTGTTTTCTTTCACCTAATCTTCTATGTACACTAATAAATGCCTTTTCTCCTTTTTTCTTCGTTTTTGTCTTCTTTATTGATGTTGTCCGACTGACGGCTGGTAAGAAACTGTGTATATGTCCCGAATTAGGAGACTATATAAATGTTGGTCATGTGACTAGATGCGGAGATGTTCTTTTGCGTAGGTGTAAGATTTGACAGTTGATATTGGTGATAAGGTTAGGTGTACTTATAGCCAAGGTTGCTGGGAACGTTGACCTTACTCGTTGCGGTGAAGAAATTGACAATCAAGATTGGTGGCAATGTATGTTTTGCGAGACATGAGGGATGGGTTTTACAGAAAGTAATATGTATCGTTGCTCGCTTGAAATTATTTATCTGCTTTCGGCTCACAAACTAGAAATGAGGAAATAAAATATAACATGTACTCCGGCGGTACTCTGTTAAATATGCTTTTAAAATACTAAGTTGAATAGTTGTAGGACGTGACAATATATATATTGAATCGCCAGTGGCTCTGAAATGGAAACGATGCATTCTCTTCAGATTTTTTTACCGGTCTATTGGTTTTTTGTCTCTTGACCTATGGATTTTTACTGATACAGTTCACAGACCCATTGCAGGCTGCAGGAAGATGACAAGTCTTATTTCCACCGATTGCGAAGAGGAGACATATATAAATTGAAATTACTTGGGAAAAAAAACTTGAATTATTGACTTTTTTTTTTATCCTGCATGAATCACAGTTTGACTCTGTGCTCTCTGAAACATGTGTAAATATTATGGATTAAAACAATTTGGTATTGAATACTGGTTTATGGTTTGAACAAATTTCTGAAACATGTATGTATATATTATATATATATATATATATATATATATATATATTGAAATAGATACCATGTGTAGTATCATGGCTGATAACTTACAAATAAAAATGTGAACTACTTCTATCCGTTATTGTCAGAGTTCCTGTAGGCTTTATCCGGAGGGAGGGGGAGGACAGGTTTAATACCTGGGAAGAGGGAGGGGCTCTTGTGAGAGAATGCCAGAAGGGTATTGGGGGGGGGGCGTGTTGCTATCGGTTAAAACTCACGTGTGACCCTGTCAGGAAGCAGGTAAATACCCACTCTGTCTTTGCTCATTGAGACAGTTCCAAAGTGACTTTGTTTCAGGCGGTACTTCCCCAATTACACAAAAGGGGAGGGACACATTGATTGACAGTCATCCGTCGTGCTCTCATTTGGAGGACAACACCGAAGAAATTCAGACTATTTGTTAAAACTGTTCTTAAGTGCCGTTGGACCGCCCCCCCCCATGTGGAGTAAATATGAGCGGTATTATGAAAATAGCAAGAACGTTATAAAGACTTTAAAAAAAAAAAATTCTATACGGAATGATATGTTTTTTTTTTTTTAATTTCCAGTTTGATATGTTTCCCTTCTTTCTTTTAACTTCAGCAAGCGATAAGTTATGTTATATGAATATACCAAAGAAGCGTAAAAAACAGTGGACCCAGTGACATGGGAGGTTATAGGAGTAGCGTAAGAATGATAATACCTCCCCCACCTTCTATGAGAATGACTGTGTTAGGAGAAGCCGCTGAGCCAGAAAAAGTATAAGAAATTTTGAAAAGGAACGAAATGAATGCCAATTTTCTGAAAACATGCATCAGGAATTGGCTTAAGCAGCTGGCGGAACAGATTAGCATATAAAGGTGCTGGTTAGAAAGCTATAATGGTCAATGAAATAGGGGGAAAATTAACTTTATTATAAAGATGAATATTAGTGCGGACACAAGTGAAGCATAATTTTTTCTGTCATTTTGACAGAGGCTGTACACTCAAAGATAATTCACTAATAATATATATTTTAGTGGTGTGGAGGTGTCGTACACGTTTGCTTGGAATTGTAGTGTGTTATGGTGCGATTTGAGTTGTAAGTAATCAAGTTCGAAGCAAAAAAGTAGCCTCCAATTTCGACTTTTAATGTCAAATTTTACGAAATCGGATTGTTTTTCTTTTTTTTTTTTTCTAAATTTATTTTAAACCTCCATCATCAATATCCCATAACATCGAGTGACGTCATCAGGGAGCCAGGCAGATACTCCACCCGTCCTAACTTTTCTGCGGGCATGATAGAACCTGGTGGAGCCCATGTCCTCTCCAAGCCACATACAGCACCTGGTATTCCCAAATGATCACCCATTTAGTACTGGCCAGGTTCAACGTCGCTTAAATTCGGTGATCTAACGGGGGGGGGGGACCAGTGTGTTAACGTGATTATGTCGTGAACTTAAACATGAGGAAGAGTAATATCAGTTCGAAAATTTTCAGGTTGGTGGAGTATACAAGTTCTCTCCTAAATTTTATCTATCCAAAAACATAAATCAGATATAAATAGTATGATGTAACGATTTATTTCGTATTTTATCAAATTCTTATGAAAGATATTTATAGTTGATCGTTGGTTTGAAAGTTGAATCCAAGAAAATAATTTTATTTCTAAAGTAATTTTAAAACCTTGAAAAATGACTTTCAACAAACTAGCTGAATGATGACCCCTACCTTTGTTTACTTTCTACGTTTTAAAATCAGAATTCGCGATTTCAGACTGATTGGTATTTACACATGTGATACGGAAACCGAAAACCGAGATATTAACGTGGTGTAAAACAATAAAAAACTGAAACCGAGATATCAATAATATCGCGCAAGAGGTTGAGGTGGGACAGGTAAATACCTATTTCTATCCACTACTAAAGGTTTCACGTAACAAAGTTATGATCGGCAGCCAGGCGAAAGTTATATTAGGCTCCTATCTACCTGCCTCCCCACGGGGGCAGAGTCAGACAAAAGGTCGTTTTTTTATGTGGGGAAAATCCAGCCCCCACCCGCCGCCACCACCAAAAGGCGGGGAACGCTAAAACGGACAAAAATAAAAGTTACCTTGGCTTAGAATGTTTTGCTTCACTGATGGAGAACAGAAAAGATGAAGTGTAGTATCAGAACAGATACTACACTTTGCTATTAGCCAAATTATTACTCCATCTTTCACCTTTTCCTCCTTAAACTTCTATTTATTTGTCTCCCCACGAGGACAGAGTTATACACTAGGTCGGTTTTCAATGTGGGGACCCCCCCCCCAAAAAAAAAGAGAGCACCTAGAAACGGGGCAAAAATAAAAATTGTCTCAGGCTAGAAGGATCCTCTGACCGATGACAGAAAAGATGAAATGTAGTATCAGAACAGATACTACACTTTCTTTCCTAGCCAAAAGGACAAACTGGTAATAGACAAGGCGCATGGCTATAGGAGTATTGAGCACTGCTTTTTTATTGGCAGGTTGGATTTTTCCCATTTAATGCCCGTCACACTCACTAATATAAATGCTGTTACTACACTTCTCCTAACCGTAACCCCCTCCCCCAGAAGGAGGTAATGTTATGGAGGATTGTATCATGAGGAACCAAAGAACATATAATACGAGGAAAGTATCATGTGACAGGCATTAAACGGAAAACACCCGCCAGGTTTCTGACTTACATTGTCTTGTTTTAATCTCTATATTAATTACAATTTGAGACAACTTCATGTGTGCGTATTTCTCGCGCTAACGTAACTTTGATCATTACACATTGAATTATTATTTTTTACTAATAATCAAATATTTATTGAGATCAATGATGTAGTAGTGTAGAATAAGACGATTTTTTTTAAATTCGTATTTTAAAAATAATTTAATTACGAAATTAAATGCATCAAAAGCATTTTGGGTTTTTCATAAACAAGTCAGACATTTTAATCTTTGAACAAATAAACTTTCAATAAGACAGTTTAAATGCTTCTAAATTATTTTATATATATACATATATATATACACACACACACACACACACACACACACACACACACACACACACACACACACACATACATACATATATGCACCCACACTCATCCACGGGCAGTGTGGCTAGGCGCATCGAGATTCGAAAACCGGACAGCAGTAGTTGGCACCAGATGCCACTTACAGTGGGGAAAATTACATCGTATTTAAATGGAACTATTCGTTTATTTACATTTTTAACGATAACGATAATCGAAAGTACTCAATTCTTTTTACAGAAGAATATCAATTTAACATTAAGTGGAAACCATCATTTACTCCACCCAAAGGGGGACGTAAATATATTTATTTATCAACAGGCATGCGTTTCATCATCTCTATGACTAATCAGTGTGGCTAAGCGTAGAGAGATTTGAAACCTGGACTTCCATGATGAATGACAAACAAACAAAATTAACCTCTAAAAATCAGAACAGAGCCAAATCAAGATAGAGTCAGGAAAAGTAAATTGCTCAATATCCTATTGGGCTAGAGACCCTCTGGGCTTAGACATATATATATATATATATATATATATATATATATATATATAGAGAGAGAGAGAGAGAGAGATATATATATATATCTATAGATATCTATATATATATAGATATATATATATATAGATATATATATATATATATATAGATATATATATATAGATATATATATCTAGATATATATATCTAGATATATATATATAGATATATATATATATATAGATATATATATATATATAGATATATATATATATATAGATATATATACATATATAGATATATATATATATATAGATATATATACATATATAGATATATATAGATATATATATATATATATAGATATATATATATATATATATATATAGATATATATATATATATATATATATATATATATATATTAGTAAGTTTTTGAAAGGCTGTGGGCAATGCAATTCCGGGTAAGATGCAAGTTGAAAGGAAAGGAACAAAAACAATAAAAATAAATCGAATACGATATAAGACTTACTATTTATTTTTCCTTTTTTTTCCTTTTTTTTTTTTTTTTTCTTACATAACAGCAAGAGTGTTTTAGCTGTCCGGGTGATTAAAAATCACTATTTGATATTTCGGGAAAAGACATCCCTTTTTCAAAAATAATTAGACCAGAAGAAGAATAATATTTTATTCTTCTCCGACTGTGTAGAGAATAATACAAAACAAAATGGCTGCCAGATATAGACCGCAGCAAAAAAACAGTTTCACAGGGAATATAAATTAAGTTAAGTTTTATTTTAATATTATGTTAAATATATGATTGGTGTTTAGAATATTAGTGTAATGTTGGTTAGGTGTATGGTGTTCGATAAACTGTTATTTTTGATAATATATATTGTATCATTTTTTTTTATTTTTATTTTTTTTTTTATATTTGAATATTTACTTTGTTTTATCTTCGTATTTTTATTTTGTTTATCTTTCTATCGTAATTTAAGAATTTTAATATAAATTAAAGTAGTTAGTCTCATATTTTAAATATTCTAGATCTATCTACTTATCGATTTCGATTATCATCTATTAAAGAAGTGTTATTAATTACTAATTGTGAGTTTCGTCAAATAGATTAACGAATTAACTTATTAACTTGATGTATTTATTATAAGATAAAGGGGAGTAACTCTGGATTTTTTAAAATATTTTTTTTATAATTAGTTTTTTAATTTTTTTTTTTTTAATTTTTTTTATTTAATTTAAAAAAATTTTTTTTTTTGGTGGAGATCTGTATAACAATATTAGTATATATATACAACATATATACACAAATGCATATATACATATATATATATACATATCTATGTATTATTGTTTGTTTAATTGTTTATCTATATATATTCATCAATTTCTTTACATATTTGTTTGTTTGTTTTTTTTTTTTGTTTTTTTTTTGTTTTGTTTTTTTTATTTATTTATTTATTTATTTTTTATTATTATTATTTACTTGTTTAATTTATTTTATGAATTATTTATTTAATATTTGCATGTTATTTGTATACATTCTATATGTGTTTGGATTTATTAATTAATAATGCTAGGTTATGGAGTGACTTATTTTGGTGGGTTAGACGAGTATGCTGAATATGGTTTTTGGTTTGTGGTTGAAAGTGTGTAAGGATGGAAGTTCATATGGGGAGGGGCCTGTTTGATTGTTTGGGTGTATGGTGAGTTTATTATGGGAGGTGAGTAATGAGTGAAGTGGTGGAAACGGACTCTGTTAAGTGTTAGATATGGGGGTTGGTTGGTGGATGGGGGGTAGATATTATAGAATGAAAGGTGAGTAGAGCTCGTGACGTTGATTGAGTGAGGGGTTTAATCTGGAGATGAGGATTGATTCTGTGATTCTAAGGTCACCGATGTTTCTGACAGACGCTAAGATGGAGACGTGAATATCGCGCTGAGTGTTTGAGCAAATCTCTATGTGTTTGTGGAAAGAGGATATACGGGTATTCAAGTGCTCCTTTATGCGCAAGTGTAGCAGTCTTGTAGTGTTGCCGATGTAAAATTTTTTGCATTTATTACACTGTAGTTTGTAAACACAGTTAGTGCGAAGGCACAGACCTGTGTTGGAGATAGGGCAATTGGCCAGGGAGCAGGGTTCGGATGTGTGGTTAGTTACACACCCGAACCCTGCTCCCTGGCCAATTGCCCTATCTCCAACACAGGTCTGTGCCTTCGCACTAACTGTGTTTACAAACTACAGTGTAATAAATGCAAAAAATTTTACATCGGCAACACTACAAGACTGCTACACTTGCGCATAAAGGAGCACTTGAATACCCGTATATCCTCTTTCCACAAACACATAGAGATTTGCTCAAACACTCAGCGCGATATTCACGTCTCCATCTTAGCGTCTGTCAGAAACATCGGTGACCTTAGAATCACAGAATCAATCCTCATCTCCAGATTAAACCCCTCACTCAATCAACGTCACGAGCTCTACTCACCTTTCATTCTATAATATCTACCCCCCATCCACCAACCAACCCCCATATCTAACACTTAACAGAGTCCGTTTCCACCACTTCACTCATTACTCACCTCCCATAATAAACTCACCATACACCCAAACAATCAAACAGGCCCCTCCCCATATGAACTTCCATCCTTACACACTTTCAACCACAAACCAAAAACCATATTCAGCATACTCGTCTAACCCACCAAAATAAGTCACTCCATAACCTAGCATTATTAATTAATAAATCCAAACACATATAGAATGTATACAAATAACATGCAAATATTAAATAAATAATTCATAAAATAAATTAAACAAGTAAATAATAATAATAAAAAATAAATAAATAAATAAATAAAAAAAAACAAAACAAAAAAAAAAAAAAAAAACAAACAAACAAATATGTAAAGAAATTGATGAATATATATAGATAAACAATTAAACAAACAATAATACATAGATATGTATATATATATGTATATATGCATTTGTGTATATATGTTGTATATATATACTAATATTGTTATACAGATCTCCACCAAAAAAAAAAATTTTTTTAAATTAAAAAAAATTAAAAAAAAAAAAAATTAAAAAACTAATTATAAAAAAAATATTTTAAAAAATCCAGAGTTACTCCCCTTTATCTTATAATAAATACATCAAGTTAATAAGTTAATTCGTTAATCTATTTGACGAAACTCACAATTAGTAATTAATAACACTTCTTTAATAGATGATAATCGAAATCGATAAGTAGATAGATCTAGAATATTTAAAATATGAGACTAACTACTTTAATTTATATTAAAATTCTTAAATTACGATAGAAAGATAAACAAAATAAAAATACGAAGATAAAACAAAGTAAATATTCAAATATAAAAAAAAAATAAAAATAAAAAAAAATGATACAATATATATTATCAAAAATAACAGTTTATCGAACACCATACATCTAACCAACATTACACTAATATTCTAAACACCAATCATATATTTAACATAATATTAAAATAAAACTTAACTTAATTTATATTCCCTGTGAAACTGTTTTTTTTGCTGCGGTCTATATCTGGCAGCCATTTTGTTTTGTATTATTCTCTACACAGTCGGAGAAGAATAAAATATTATTCTTCTTCTGGTCTAATTATTTTTGAAAAAGGGATGTCTTTTCCCGAAATATCAAATAGTGATTTTTAATCACCCGGACAGCTAAAACACTCTTGCTGTTATGTAAGAAAAAAAAAAAAAAAAAAAGGAAAAAAAAGGAAAAATAAATAGTAAGTCTTATATCGTATTCGATTTATTTTTATTGTTTTTGTTCCTTTCCTTTCAACTTGCATCTTACCCGGAATTGCATTGCCCACAGCCTTTCAAAAACTTACTACTACTATACCCAGCAATGCTTCAAGCAAACTACCATTCTCTACTATATATATATATATATATAGATATAGATATATATATATATATAGATATATATATATATATATAGATATATATATATATATATAGATATATATATATATATATAGATATATATATATATATATATAGATATATATATATATATATATAGATATATATATATATATATAGATATATATATATATATAGATATATATATATATATATATATATAGATATATATATATATATATAGATATATATATATATATAGATATATATATATATATAGATATATATATATATATAGATATATATATATATATATATATATATATATATATATATATATATATATATATATATATAGATATATAGATATATATATATATATATATATATATATATATATATAGATATATAGATATATATATATATATATAGAGAGAGAGAGAGAGAGAGAGATATATATATGCCTAAATTCTATTATATATTAAATAGTTTTTAACGCCAATAGTAAAAACAAAGTAAATTGTTTTGGACTATTAAAATAATTTTTAACGCTATTGATAATGTTTAACCATTTATTTATTTTAATTTTATTATCGCTTATGTTTTAATTCATGTTTTGAAACATGACGTAAATCATAAATCTATGACATCACATCAAAGCTATAATTATTTTCTGAAGGTAATGTTTTAAGATCTATAAGAACATCAGACTGAAGAGCTCAAGGTTTCGGTTTCCAGTCGTGGCATTCGCTTTATTTGTTGGGAACTTACTATTTCGTATTAATACAATATTTTCCATTTCTAAAAGAAGTTAAAATATTTCTTTAAAAAATTTGACTGGCGGGTAGTCACACACAGAGAACGTGCTCCTTATATTATGAGTGGATAGAGCTAATATATATATATATATATATATATATATATATATATATATATATATATATGTGTTTTTGTTTTTCTTCTGATCTATGACTCATAGATCCGACCTAGAGAAAAAGAAAAAGGTTCCGTTTCACTCCTTTGAACGCCTCCCCCCACCTCCGCCGACCTGTTCACCCGGCCGCACCCCGTTGTTATTTTAAAAACTACCCACAACAAGTAATGCGAGACCCACGCGGGGGAGAGGAGGTGAAGGGTATCGACAATGACAACTTCCTCAACAGGCATTTAAGCTATTTCCGCGAGCAACGATTTGCACTGGAAGTGGTGAGTCCATCTTTCTCTGGTGGCATCCCAGGAAACAGAGAGGCATAAATCCCCCCCCCCCCATACAATAAGAGGACGACGACGACAAGGTGCGTCTTCCCCATCTCCCAACACCGCCGTCATAATATACTTCCTGTCAATAAAATTTACCCCCACGCTTTTTCCTTTAATAGTTTAACGCCCGACACACACACGCGTCGTACTTTTAAATCGATTACAATAATAATAAAAAGAATGCAGGGGGAGACAAAAATGTCTTTTTTTAAGCAGTATGAAAAATAAAGCCATCCACCACCCCCCCCCCTCCTAATTTACGATAATCTGAGGAGGGGAGTGTATATTATTATTATTATTATTATTATTATTATTATTATTATTATTATTAAACAGCTGTCTCCCCACGAGTACTAGATGTGACGCAAGATCGAGCCTTATTATGTGGGGTAGGGTAATTTTTTGAACGTATAACCCGTAACAATCTATCTATATTTATAGACTACTTAAACTCTGTGGATCTTGTTTGTCTCCGTGCACACTGGATGGCGTCACAAAGGAATGACGTCATCCACTAAAGCAGGTAGAAGACATCGGGAAGAGATTCCTTTATGACGTTATAAATGCTGAAGTAACAAAAGGATATCATCCATTAAAACAGATAGCATCTATATGGACAGTGAGTAAACTATGAAAATATATTTATGGCAATTAAGCTACACAGACGCTCCCGCGTTTCATCCCGGGAATCCCCCCCCCCCAGGATGAAACGCGGGAGCCTCTGTGTAGCTTAATTGCCATAAATATATTTTTATAGCTTACTATCTAGCTCTACTTACGTATCGACCACTGTTGAAGTAAAGTATAGTAATATATATGTTTTTTTTCAATTTTTCCTAACTATATTAATATCAAAACAGATTATGCTTATTTAATTCTATAATAAGATATTAAATTTTGAAATATCGTATATATAGTAGACTGCCAAAAGCCCCCCCACCCCCCACCCCACCAAAAAAAAAAAAAAAACAAGTGGAAAAAAAATGAAAGTAAAAAGACTCCCGGGTATTTAGCAGTAAGTAATAATTTTTAAAAGTAATGATACTTCCGCCACCGCGAATGTCTGTATTCGTAAATATTTTTGTTTGTTTTTTTATGACGGAAAACTGTTAACCGGCGATGGATATGATATTATTGGGACTATGATGTTGGCATCATCCATGTCAGCGGCGCCCGTAAATAAGGTAAACTACAATTAATGTGTATGTGATAGTTATAGCTTGTTAACTCATCGGACATCATATTTTCTTCTAAAAAATCTAAGGATGAAATGAAAGGCCTAAATAATCTTCCGTAAAGCTTTTAAAGTCAACGCAGGCACGCGCGACATTTACGGTGTTGGGTGTATTTGGGGCTTCAGAATCTCTGCGGTTCCTATCATTCGCGCTAAAAGTCAGAGTGGTCCTGTTCGATATCAGGAGGCTATCCTCCTAGGCATCACCTTGTTCTTTGAGAGGGGGGGGGTGCTTTATTGCCGATCGCCCGAGGCGCCCTTGCCGGAGAATGCCGACGGATCCGATACAGACTATTTTAATAACCTTCCAGGGTGCCCCTTCGGGAGAGTTGGATTACCTATATTAAATAACTGTGTGGCCTTTTGGCTAGGAGCAAAAATGTAGTATCTGTTCTAATACTATACTTCATTTTTTATCCTCGGTCAGTGAAGGAGAAATTGTTCTAGACCAAGGCAATTTTTATGTTTGACTGTGTGTGAAGAAAGGTAAATAAATACCCACACACCAATGAAAGATAATGACGAGGTGTGCGCGTGTCCGTCCATGTGACAATGGAACGAGAAGTGGTACGAGGATGAGGAGAATGGAGTGGGTTTTTGTTTTTTTAAATAGAAATATTTTTATCTGAAGGCTGTGACTGAGTTTAATGCTTGTACAGGGCAGTAGCTTTCCCTGTTCTCTTCAATCACACCTCAAAATAAAATCCGGTAAACAATGTCTGAAAAGAATTTAGCATCATATAAATATGAATGAAGCAAGTGGTATTGGGACGATTACCCGGAATCGGAAAAATCGGAACTTTTCGGGGTATCGGAATTGGAAAACTTTGTACATATTTTCCGATGCCCAAAACTATTCTTTTAATTGTTTTTTTTTGTTTGTTTGTTTGAAACAAAATTCTCAATTGCTGGTACTAATGATAAAATGATAAATATTTATTGAATAAAAAAAAAAAACAGTAAAACTAAAATCTATAGATCACGCCCCACAAGTGTATTTTTACATTTGAGAAAATTAGGTACGTGCAAAATCAATGGCCGATTCCCAAAATGAAAAAACATTTTGACCCCCCCCCCCTTCACTTAAAAACACTAAAATTCAGGAAATCAACCAATTTTACTGAAATTTTCAATATTTATTAATCAACAATCACGGAATATAATGAAACCATTATTTTTTTTTATATATATTAGTGAAAATGTATTATATTTTAAAAAGAAAATACACCTTTACTAAAGTTATATTTTTTATATATTAATAAAAAAAAATACATGATTTTTTAAATGTTGCTTATGTAAATAAAGCATCGTAGATGTTAACAATTAAATTTTTTTTTCAAAATATTTCGCATATATTACGAAAAAGGCCAGTAAATACCGTGTTCATAAAATCACTATAACTCGAAGAAAAATTAATTTTTTGAATTAGCGATATTATTATTGAATAAAGCATTGTTTAATCAATATTTTCACAAAAAAATAATATAATTGCAAAAAATATTTCATGTGATTTTAATGATTAGAGTTTTGGGAAAAATAAAAAATGCGACATAATTATATTTCCCTTTCATACATGAACGTGGCATCATCAGCGCAAGAAATTTTTTTTTATAATCTTGAAAATAAACCAAAAATTGACAAATTTGAGATCCAGGAACTTAACGAAAAATAGAATTTTAAAAATTGAATAATTTCTACTAACGATGAACTTTCATTAGTATGGTAGCCCCGTTCTGTAATAACCAGGTGGGATTAGCTTTCCCACTCACTTTTACACCGCCCTCAAATTTTTATTTTTTAGAGATTCAACAATTTCGTTTATTTCGCAATTCATCGTTAATTTGGAAAGATTTGTATTTGTTTTGTCTTTTTTCATTAATAAATATTTAAGTTAAAAACAATTATTTATTAATAAATAAAGAGAATTCAAACATGACATTTTCTTTCAAAATTGAATTCTGTTTATCAATAAATAACTTTTTAAACTTTTTTTCAATGAATAAATTGTCAGTGTAGTCATTGACTTTAATTTACTTTTTCACACTTAAAATAAAAAAAAACACTTTATTTTTAAAAGAATCAATGTAATTTATCGTTACGACACGTTAAGAATAAATCGAGTAACTAAAGTTTTTAATAATGTAAAAAAAATTGATAAAATTGACGCAGTTCGTAACGTAAAAATATTTTTAACATTTAAAAAATAGTTTTATTTCAAATTCTAAGGAAAAACATTGGTAAACAGACGCCATCAATAATTTCAGAGTATTACGAAATTAAAAACTGAACCTTTTCAGTTAAAAATAATTGCGTACACTCACAAATAATTAAATAAGCATTTCCTTTTTTATTATAACAAAATAAGGGTACTTAAATTTGTTTATAACCTTAAAAAGAATAAAGAAATTAATGGATAATTTTTCAACTTCTATAAACTATTATTACATTTTTATATATAAAGTTAAAAATGATAAATTATGACATTTTTGTCTTCCATATATTTTGCATAGCGATAGTCAATTTGTAAACAAAGTCCTTTTCCGATGAAGTTACGGCGGATTTTACTCATTTATCACATTTTTAGTCAAACGTGTGATTTTTTTTTAATTCAGTGTCTTATGACTTTAATTTAATAATTAGCTTTGAAATAGTTCCCAAAAACTTATATTTATCTTTTAAGGGATTTTTACAAGTAATTTTTTCAAAGTGCAAAATTCATTGAATTTGTGGGGCTTTTGACCGTCGTAATTACATATTTTATTATAATTTATTTTTCACACGTAAATATGCAGTTTTTTTTTTCGTTTAGAGATTAAGTTTAGGCTTTTATCTTTCAAACACAATCAAAGTTTACACGGAAACTAATTAAACAATTAATGATAAGCGCTTTTTAATAAGCATAGTCCGCACAAGAAGCCGCCATTTTTACACATACCTAGAGAAAATATATGCACATATTACTAAATCGCTACAATAGACCGGAAATGGGGGATCATTTTACGTTAAATGTGTATATTCTCTCACTCTAATTTCTAAAATAATGAAAATAATAAAATTATATAGGAACTCATTATTGGAGGGGGGTGAAGTGTGTTAATCGACAAATGTACAAAAAAATAATCATATTGTTCTTTTTTTTTTAGGCAATGCAAAAAAATCCATATTAACCGAAACGAAATTGCTAAAGTAAAAAAGTTTTAAAAAGATACCAGAAATAGTATCACAAAATTAGGAATGGCTATAAAAAAAAGAAAAGAAAAAACGTATTTTAAATTAGTACTTAGATAAACACACTCACACGTGGTTTTGGAATCAGTAAAGAAATTAAGTTAAAACGAAAAGGTTAACCAATCCAGCGTCGACGCCATAAAACCACAAGAAATCTATGGCAATTAGCAAAATCATTCTAACAGATCCGGTTCTTCATAGACCAGGAAATCTTATGAAACTTGAATTTATAAATATTCACCCGCAAAATTTACTTTTTTTTTTTTTTTTACATTATGTGACTGAAAAAGGATTCTTCATCTGTAAAAAAAAAAAAAAAAAAAAAAAAAAGTCGGATAGAAGTGTAAATTAATTTTTACTTCTTCATAACTTGACAGCAGTCACGAGTCACTTGTTATGTTTTATTAATGGAAGGGCTTCGGAATAGAGGCCGCGGCGTTTTCTTTTTAAATTACATAAATACTTTTTAGTTTGTTTTCTGCGCTTAAATTTATAAATAACTAAAAAAAATACCCGTCCCAGTACAGGTAAAATTAATCTCCCGAACAGAACAGTGTTGCACCACTTTTATGTCCACTTACGATAATATAATGACACTAAACCTTATGTCTAGAATCTTTATTCCAATTGTTATCAAAATCTATTACATAATTTTGATTCTAGAAAATGTGTAAAATTTAAGGCTTAAGCATAAGGGGTCTTAAATTAAAATTCAAGAGTCACGAAGTAATTCAATCTTTTGGAATCTTTTTTTTCAACTATTAACAAAATATTAAAATTACGTGTTTACAAACAATAAGAATGAATTTCGTATTTAAAGTACTTCTTGTAAATAGGACCTTTAAACAGTTTCTTTTAGTACTTTATTTCAATAACTAAAAAATGTAAGTTACACAGAGACGAGAAACACCCATACGAGAAGTTGTTTCATAATGCTGTTAATATTTGTTAACTGTCTACAAATATTCCCACATAGAGAGAAGCGTAGAGCAAAGAAATAGAAACACTTGACAAAGGAGTCAGATCCTCGAAATATCGTGAAATTCTGGCGTCACATAAGACACTAACGATCAAGACAGAAAGCAAGAAGCAAGTTAAGATTTAATTAAAATAAAATCGGGTATCTTTTACAATAATCCGCAGAGTCGCGGACGGGGTCCAAA